>JAVKPL010004397.1:0-22055 GCA_032173675.1 Gastrolobium villosum
TCTATTGTGATCATTTTTCTTAGATAAATTTAAAAATTTAATTTTGAATCTACACTAATTAAATTTGTCTCCGATGAAAGAATATAAGTGGTTTATAAAAATAAAATTAAGAGCATGCAACTTTTAGAATCAATATCCACTGAAAATCGCACGATGCTCTATTGTATTCGTGACCCACCTACGTACTCCTTTTCAAAAGCCGCAAAAAGTCAAGCCTAGATCACTTATTTGGAGGCATCCCAATTCACATGAGAGATGCACACAATATCTCTATCTGAATGCAACAAACCAAATCAGGGCATGTGAGAAATCGTTGTAAGATTTTATCTTGTTTAATTTCTCCTCACCAAACGTATGTTCAAAGAATCAAAGTGTAAAACTTGGCTAAAAGGGACATATTCCCCTTTAAATTAACTTGCCTAACATATCCGAAAGGAAAGATTGGCCCCGAGACTAACACCTAGGCTTTGGAATTAACCACGTACCCGCTATGATATTGAAAATCTAGATCAAGTCCTAACATTCATTTATGGCTAGTATTTGAATAAGGTGAGCTAGAAGAACCAACCAATGGCAGATCCAAATAGCATAGCATAGCATATCATACTTGTATATACAATACAACTTATCTAAACAAAGAACCAATACGTTTCTTAATTTTATGATTATCTTCTTACCTATATCTGTTTCCATCAAACATCCATTTCTTTAAAGCTTCGTCGATACATTTCCTTTTGGGCCTTTGTAAATAATAAATGTGGCACTATATACAGAAAAGAGAATGCACCATTGCATTAAACCATTGACAACTCAAAGCAAAATTCTCGAGTTTTTTTAGGGAACCTATGAGGAAAGAGAAAAAGCAACAGTTTTTAGATAGTAAAATCTTTGAGCTATCTTTACTTTTGAAATTTAAAGTACGAGTAGAATTTCACCAGTACAAGCTTCTTTATATTATGCATATATTATGCAAGTACATGCATTCCCTTTCCACTACCTTTTGACACTTTGCATTTAGCACTGCATGATGATGACGTAGACTAACGTTGATGGACACAAAATACTCATCCCTAAGTTTTCAACAGTACAGTAGTACCCTTAAACGCTTTCCACTTTTCTCCTTTTCTCTCTTTTCTTTAAAAATTAGTAAGTTACTTTATACTCCACCTACCTTTATAGTTTTTGTCGTGTACCTCATGTATTTTATTTTTTGCCACGGTTTATGATTGTACTAACTAATAAGCACTTTTTGCTTTATCACCCTATGCATATAAAAAAGCACTTCCATAATATTTCCTCCTCAACGCCAACCAAAAACTTCTCAATTAAGAATAACCCCCCCTCTCTCTCTCTCTCTCTCTTGTGAGATGGCCGAAGTGCGAAGAGGCCAAGATAATCAAGGGATTAAGCTCTTCGGCGCAACGATTACGTTGCGTGATGGGGAAGTAAACGAGGGCGAAAAGGGAAGCGAAGATCAGACGGTGGAGAAGAGGCCAGAGAAGATCATACCTTGCCCGAGATGCAAGAGCATGGAAACCAAGTTCTGTTACTTCAATAACTATAACGTTAATCAACCAAGGCATTTCTGCAAGGGCTGCCAGAGGTACTGGACGGCCGGTGGGGCCCTCCGCAACGTCCCAGTAGGGGCCGGCCGGCGGAAGGCCAAGCCACCGTGCCATGGTGCCGATGGATTTCCGGACGGTTGCTTCTATGAAACTTCCGATGATGTCCACAATTTTGGGTTGGAGAAGGGGTTGGTTTTGGATGATTGGAACCTTCTCATGCCTCAGAGTGGTTCCCGGCAGCTTTTTCCGGCTAAGCGGCGGAGGACAACCTCAGGTGGTTAGTCTTTTTATTTTTATTTTTTTTGGTGAAAAGTCTTTTTATCTTTTATTTTCTGTATATATATGAGAACCTTTTTTGCCCTCTCTTTTTTTATTTTTTTTTACTGAAGTCTCCTTTTATCTCATTCTCAATAAAACGTAACGTTAATAAGTTTAATTAATCTAAAACACACTTTAAAAAAAAGGATTTAAAGAATTTCGCCAAGTGATGAATAATATGATTCATTACAAAGAATTTCGCCAAGTGATGAATAATATGCTATTAATATTAAGTGATTTTTGTATACCATGACTGTATAATGATATTAACTTCAACCCTCACAGCCAAAGTATTATTATTAGCATTATATCTAATATAGCTTTGCTAGAATGACACTTTAATACTTAAGTAACGTCAATAGAATTTTTCAGGAAAAACTGCAACTAGCTAGGTCTCCAATTGTCTGCAGATGATATGAACTATTGCTTGCTCAACCACCAATTATTGGAATTTTTTATTTTTTATTTTTGGGATTGGGTTTTGAACCGTCAATCTTGGGCATATGCTCTTTTATTTTTATTTTTTTTTGGCAGTCCGAAATATCATAATTAGGCGAATTGTTTGTTTCTGCAGCTCAGCATCAAGGTCAGTAAACCCCTTTTTCCACGAAAGCACATAATTTGGAATTACACGTATGAACAAGAGTAGGCTTCAACAAGCGATGGACCATAACATATCCGATGTTAAGATGTAACTCCGAAAAAAAAAATGCCGCAGCAAATCAGTCATGATGTTCAACTATAAGGAGACGTGACGGTTCAGATTTACTAGTTCTTGTCTTGATGGTCAAGTTCATACACAGCTTTTAAGGAATGAATGGATTGCAGATAATTAATTCAAATTAATGGATTACATATTAGCTGTGATATGATGGAGATCTACGAAAGCTATACCAATCGATGTATGCAGATATAGATGGAATGGTCAATGGACAAAGAGAGATAAGATTGAAAAATTAAACACTAAAGTTGAAATTTTCAAAAAAAAAAATAAACACTAAAGTTGGAGGTTGATTGATCCTTTTGTCCTTATTTTAAAAAAAATAAAATTATTATTTTGCCCCTCTTCACAAATTATATACCAATCTATTCATGTTTAACCTATTAACTGACATTTATTAGATTAATCGGGCCAATTACTCGAGTAAATAAGGACAATGAGCAACTCAGCAACTGAAATTTAGATCCATGAATATTTTTATTCAAACCAAGTTTTTATATCTTGTATATGTATTAATGAAATTGGTATGGTTATCTGCGGGTCCAAAACGATTGAGGACAGTTTTCACGCAATTCTTTAAACCCCAAAGTGATGTAAACTTCGGAATGATATAACTTTGGTCTCAGTTGTCCAAGTTCGGGAGTGACAAAGTAAATAAGCATAAGTCTTTAAAAGCAATGTCACATGAACATAAATACGTACATAAATTTAGTTTAGTAAATTTAGTTTAAGGTATAAAAAGTTTGAATGGAGATGGTTTTCAATTGTTTTGAACTCACAAATCCATATATGTGGGGACTGTCCTCAATTATTTTGACGCCTCGAAATTAATGAGGATTCCTTTAATCGTAACGGACCCACAAACACTCATCCCAATCCATTTCTACATGTACAAAATATTAGAACTTGGTTTGAATTAAAAATATTTGTGGATCCAAATTCCAGTTACCCACTTGCCCAAGTTACTCGAGTAATTGATCCAATTACTGGAGTAAGTCATTTACTAAAGTAACTGGCTCAGTTACTCGAGTAAGATCACGATCAACGTGGTCAAATTAACAGGATAAATTCATGTATAATCTTGATATAAAGTTAAATTAATACATAATTTAAAAAGGAGAGCAAAGTGATAAAAAAATTGATATAAGGACACAATGGTCAATTACCCAAAGTTCGAAGTTTGACATATTTGAATGCAAAGTGAAGTTGAGTGTTTAACTTAATTATTCCTTTTTTTCTCTCTGCTTTAACAATTAAGGGGTAGACCCCAGTTTTCTCTAGAGGCCGGCTAATCAACCATACCAAATCAATATTAAAGAAAAAAATTCAAATTCAGTGGAACGAAACAAAGATTCCTATTTTATACTTTATAATGACGTAGTTAAGGTTGATTTTTAAAAAATAAAAAATAAAAATTCAACAACCACTTTTTCCCTGAAATACATCTGCAAACTACAAGCTCACCTATCGACATCTTAGAGGTTAATTAATTTTGGTTGCGTCTAGATAGGCCTCTTCATTTTGGTTTAGTTTAACTACTGATACAGAAAGCATATGCTTACTTAATAATGTTTTATCTGATTAGATGCTTGGGTTTATAAAATTAGCGCCGTCATTTTCAAAAATGGTGTTTTTCCCATTTGATTCTGAAATAAAATTCCTTTGTCAAATAAGGACGGAAGATTATTGATATAATAAACTGTTTGAAACGTATTATGATGTTGTTAATTTTAGGTTCCCTCAACATTACAGAGAATCATCCTCTCTCTTTTTTTCCTTTTGTCACATCATATGTGCTGTGAGACATTAAACATATGCTAAATGATGAATAAAGATTGGTATATAATTGAAAATTGTTCGCTGAAAAGTTTTAGATTTGGTTTTTGTTTATGGCACTTTATTAGGACGTCATTCATCGCATGCTCTGATTTGGGACTAAGACAAGTTCTTTTTCTCTTAAAAACTTATCCATTAAAAAATAGTGAATTACACATTACTCCCTGCAGTTTAGCATATTTTTATTTTTCATGCAAAAAATATTTTTTTAACACAACCCCCTATACTATAATAAAAGTAATTATATTTTTTTTCTTGTCAAAATAATTAATTTAACAATGACAGTCGGCACAGAAAATATCACTCTAGAATTAAATATAAATATAAAATTACACATTTTTAATTTTATCATAACTTAGGAAAATTATGTGTTAAAAAATTTATCTACGCAAAATAAAAACTTGCTAACCCACGTGAAGATAAAGCATAATTTGTCCACACGCAAAAAAAATCTAAATATTATCATAGAGTTATTACTATCAGGCACGTTTGGCACATAGTATAGGATAAAACCTGATAGTATAAGGCCTAATTGTATAAGATTTGATTAAATTTTAATATTATCTAGCATTTGACATGATATTGTATATAAGATAATATATTGTATAAGATAATATCATCCAATACTTGGCAATACATTGTATAATATTAGATAAAATAAAAATAAACATTTTTGACAAAAATACCTTTTAATATTGCATTTATATAATTCCCAAATATATCAAATGATATTAATTTTTATATAAATTTGTTGATCAGTGTGTCCAAAAAATATATTAATTTTAGTAAAATAAAAATCTCCAATATTTTAAAATTTTATATATTGAAAAATTATTTTTTATTTTAGTATATGGTATTAAAATAATATATTAATTCTTGATAATTACATTGGTTAATACATCAACCCCTTATCAGGCCTAATCCACCCCTCGTACGTCTGATTAAGTTATACATCATTTAGATATATAAAGAGATCATGCTCTATAAGCTTATACTATATGATAACACACCAAATAACTCAAAATATCATAATATATAATAGAAGTTTATATTATCAGATCTTATGCAGCATACCAAACAAACCCTCATGAACAAAACTCACCGCCATAACATCACCAAGCCCAGGTCGTGGAAACAAATCAATGAGCAAATTTTGGGCAAGCCCAAATATGCATCGAACTATTGTAGTCAAGAGATAAATGATTTGTCCATGTGTCGTAACTTCAGTTTCCTTTTTTATTATTAGAAGAATCATAGCATCAATTTCCTTTTTTATTATTTGAAAGGATGTGAAATGATGACAGGTGCCGTATATTCACACACAAAATGGCACTTTGAGTCTCCATGTTATTAAAATAAAGCTTCATACGCAATACATGTGTGCACATCCACTTCATAACGATGTATTTTAATGAAAAGGAATGGGCAATATTCTAATATGTTATTAGACATTCCAAAGACAATTAATCACAGGAGAATGGAATAAGCAATCTAATTTGTTATTTGAAGAAAATGCAATTCGGCAAGGGCAGCAGGACTGGCCGTTCTCATATATAACTCACCCAACTAAAGAGATAAAAATAAAAGAAGAAGAAAATGAGAGTACGTAATTAATACTAGCCAAAGGATCCTTTGAGAGAGACCTTTTAAGTCTAGAAATTAATACTCCCAGTAACGTACAAGCTTATATTATTAATTCTCAGGTCCTGATCCTAATAAAGGAAGAAAGGAATAAGATTGAGCCTTCCATTAGGCGTTGAATGGTTTAGTTTACATGAGGCTACCATCTTCGTTCATTCCAAGCTCCTTGAGGAGCTTACCGCAGCCAGGAAGACGCTCCTTCTTAAGGAAACCAAGAGGGTTCGCCTTGCGAACAGGGGATACAATTCCAGCATTGTTTGTGATGCTAATCCTTGCAGCTTGTTCCAGGTGAGATTCACGGTCAACCTCTGAACAATCTGTCCTTGGACTTTTCACAAGTACAACCTCGCACACCTCTTCTTCATGGTCTCCATCCACCTCCACTTTGTACGAACCTGAAGCATCTGTCAAAGCCTCTTTGGTGAATGTCACATTGCCACTTTCTTCCTCTTTGCACTCCACTCGTACGGTTGCACCTTCAATATTATATGGTACCATACTTTAAACTCACATTCTTAATCAAATCTTATAAAATATAATATAAATCATTAAAACGGGCTTCATTTAACCCTTTGAGGTGGTTCTTTAACAAGATATGAGAGCTTGAATGATCACGGGATCACAAGTTCGATCCTCACCACCCCACTTTCAGGTGAAATTAAGAGAAGCACAGACAAAAAAATAGGCTTGTGCAGCACAAGACATACCAATAATGGACTTGTGTCATATCCACGCTTCAAGCCCAAAAGGATCTTGCGTGATGGAGTGTATTAGAGAATATAATATAAATTATTAAAAAGGCCATCACCCAACACTTTAAGATTTTGGGTTGAAATGCTCCTTTAATCGAACTCATGACCCGTGGTCACTACTTCAACCCAAAACCTTAAGAGTTGGGAATGACTTTTTTAACGATTTATATTATATTCTTTATCATTAAAATGGCATGTTATCTCACACATACAAAAAAAAAAAGTACTTTAAATTTGTGTGCGTATGAAACATGTACCTTCGAGTAACTCAGACAGCTTGGTGAGGAACTGAAGGCGACATGTGTCACAGTACACTACGCCCTCCACAAAGAAGCGCTCTGCGCAATGAACCGAACCAAACAAGGATAAGAAGCAAATAGCTGAGACAAGGATGATTGTAGACTTTGCCATTGTGAATTCTGCTAGCTTGATATGTTGTTGGTTTGAATGGGGATTCGATTCGGAGGAAGATTGCGTTTTATACAACAAATGGTTCAAATTAATTTCGTAGAGTTTGTTTATTTTGTAAGGTTCTCATTTGTCCCTTGTTTGTTGATGGTTGATATTGTTGTTTTGACCCGCTTTTTACTCTCATTCTATCTTAGCTAATAATTAACCTTTTTATATTGTCCATTTCCATGGGCCACAAGCGACTTTGTTAGTAGTTATAATTAGAGTTTGAGATGAACTGTTAGGCAATCAGAAACAGAAAACATAGATATATAATTAGTCAAGAAGACCAGCTAAATAGGCGAAGGATAAGGGTCACCATACCTTAGTCTAATTGAACAACACTGACCATTGCCTAATACATGCATGTATGAGTCATAATTTCTAACGACCGCTTCTATTTGCAGAACAGTTAAAATAAGTAACAAATTGTACCAATGTTTTTCATTTAGGGACATTTTATGCAGCTTCAATTTCTAATTAGACCGTTGGCAAGTAATTATCTGAATGCAATCAAAAACTTTGGTTAACCAACCAAATAAGTCCTTGATTTTTGAAGTAATTTATAAAATTAAAAATTTAATGTTTTAAATATTTGAGTATTTTTTTATGAAAAATGAAAGAAAGTTGTTCAAAATTAAATTTTGCATTGATAATAATATAACGCCACACAAAAAATTAGTAATGGTTTTAATATAGTATAAAACTATATATATATATATATGTTTGTAAGATATAGTACCCTAATCATGTAGGTCCATATAATAACCGATATGGGAATTTTCTTCCATTTTTCATATAAAAAATTCAAGGGTTTAAAACATTAAATTTTATTTTTATATATGATTATACCTAATCTAGACTCATTTCTTTTTTTTTTTTCTATTTTCTTTTTACATGGTTTAACTATTGTCATTAAAGAAGAAAACTCTTTTTAGAGGCATACCATAATGTACGGATTTTTTAAAAAACTTTTTAGTATAATGTACTCATATATAGTTCTCAATCTCATATTTACGACTAAATAATTTTTTTTTAAGTTTTACTCATTGCATAAAGAAGAAGAAAAAAAGAGAAAGAGACAATAGTATTCGAGTGCTTGATTATTTTGACCCTGTTCTAATAAAGTCGTTTGTTGACTTAATTTGGTCAATGGTCCAAACATGTTACTTACTCATTTAACTTTACTTTCTTACTTTATTTCTAGGCAAAATTTGATATTTCAAAATATGTGTTTTTATTTCATAATTTTCATAAATTAGTCTCTCACAAATTTATTTACAATTCTCAGGTAGTTTTGCCTAATTTGTAATTTTATCTCAAAACTTACTGTAATTGTACTTTTATTTGAAAATTAACTTAAACTGTAAAAATTAGATTTCTGCTATAATTTATCTTTATTAATCATGAAAAATTCCTAATTACTCGTTATAAATGTTTGGGTTATTATATTTTCAGTACTTGAATAAAAACCTGAAACACATATAAGAAAAGTAAATATTTAACTCCAAGTCTTTTAATTGAATTCTCGAGTTGGGCGTACATATCATGAAAATGAATTTTCGCTACTTAAATTGAGTCGGTGTGAATGTGCTCATATTTAAATAATGAAAAGATAAATAAAAAATATTAATTCAATTTTATTACTACTGATGCTTAAAATTTCATCAGTGATAATCTAATCATTATAATTTGGTAACGTAAATATTTTGCATTTATCTCTCTATTTATAAATATTAGTCAAATCCTACCTATTTAATGTTTGTAAGTAAAGAAATAGAACAAAATTTACACATAAAAAAAATACATATTTCACAGCAATATGCCATAATTGATCTGTATAAGTTTTTTATTCATTTTTAATTTATTTTATTGACGGTCTTACAGATACATTAATAAATTGCAATCATTTATTGATTTCAAGTATGAATGAGTTAGTGTTGAATTTGCATTCAAATAAAATTTTGAGGATATAAAAAAAATACTAATTGAATTGTATACATGACTGAATAATCATTAACTATGTTCAAACAATTTATTAATTTTAAGAATTGATCAGTTAATGCTTAACATATATACTTATATTAGATTTATAAGGATATAATAATATCTTAATTCAATTAATTATTTATTATATTCTTAAAGAACTAATAGTATTATTAAACTCAATTATTAATTTCAAGTCAATTTGAATATTAAATTATAGATAGATAATTTTTTTGATCCTATTTAGAATTTTACATGACTTAAAATATAAAATTATTTATCGCTGGTTTATATTCAATGGTGCAATTATACTTATTATCATTTTAGTCTTACTATTCTATTTGGTCAATGTTGGATTTTCTAGAAATCAACAATTAAAAAAAGGAGAAATTTTAACTATTGTTGATTTCAAATTATTACAAAGATAGCCAAATAGTTTCACCAAAAAAAAAGCCAAATAGATACTAAGAGTGATAAGATTACAATAATAGTAAATACATATATAGTAAATACATATGTGTGGAGGGACAAAGAGTTTTAATTGTGACTAAACTCTGACTTAAGATTAGTCTGATAGCAAACTCAAAAAGTTAAAACCTGTGGAAATAACCAGAACCAACTCGCCTCCAAAAAATAATTATGATGCTATACCCAAAAAAAAATTAGTAACGAGTATAAAATTCCCCTGTATTCAAGTATCCTTTTGCTTTATATATATATATATATGGATAAACATTTCTCAAGCAGCTTGAGATAAGTTTATCTCCAGCTAGCCCCAAAACTACGTCGTTTTGATTAATGAAGGGTGTTTATGTAATTTTAGGTGAATTAATGAACGGTGTTTTAGTAAAATGTATATGATATAAAAATAAATAAAATTACGATAACACCCTTTATTAATTCACCTGGAATTACATAAACACCCTTCATTAATCAAAACGACGTAGTTTTGGGGCTAGCGGGAGATAAACTTATCTCAAGCTGCTTGAGATATGTTTTTCCCATATATATATATATATATATATATATATATATATATATATATATATATATATATATATATATATATATATATATATATATATATATATATATATATATATATATATATCGATGAAATTATGGTGCTTTTAAAGTCATATTAATAATGTATGTTGCAGAACTTTGACTTTTATGCACACCCAACTTTTATTCTTGTATGAGTAAGTCAATCGGTAACTCTAAATCATTTACAAGATGTTTGTCCTCTCCCTTATACCTTTACGGATGAGTGTGTAATATCAAATATAACAGCTCATGCATCTTAAGTCACCATGTTCTCTTCATCTCTTGTCAGTAACAGTAATAATCAAAACCACATAATTAATTTCTATATATTAGCAACCACAGTCTCAGGGAAGCCATACCCTCAGTCTCGTATCATCCAACTCTGTGTAACAATGGTGGTCGATGCAATGAAACCTCACGTTGTTGTTCTCCCGAGTCCAGGAATGGGTCACGTGACACCCGTGATGGAGTTCGCCAAGCGCCTCGTCCTCCAGCACAACTGTCACGTGACATTCCTTCATATCACCACCACCCAATCATCCGTCAACCAAATCCGCATGCTTCACTCCTCCTTCAACGACCTCCCTCCCGGCCTCAATGTCGTTGATCTCCCACCTGCTGACGTCTCCGACATAATCTCCGACGACACTTCTGCGTTCTCCCACCTTTGCATCAACGTACATGAAAGCCTTCGTTGCCTTAAAGACACACTCTTGGACATGCAAAATAACCCTCAAGCTTTTATAACCGATTTGTTTTGCACCCAAGCGTTGGATATCTGCAAGGACCTTTCTATTCCTTCCTTGCACCCAAGCGAACTAAAGAGTTTGGGATTGTGGTGCCGTCATGGGTCCCGCAGATGTTGGTGTTGCGTCACCACTCCACTGGGGCATTTCTGTCTCACTGTGGTTGGAACTCTGTGTTGGAGAGCGTGAGTCATGGCGTGCCCATGATTACATGGCCTCTTTTCGCCGACCAGATGATGAATGCTACAATGATTGCAGGGGATATAGGTGTGGCCATCAAGCCGGCGGTGGAGGAAGGGAGGACGGTGATCGGAAGGAAGGAGATTGAGAGAGTGGTGAGGGCTGTGATGGAAGGTGAAGAAGGGAAAGCCATGAGAGGTAGGGTCAACGACCTCAAGGAAAGTGCATTAAAAGCTATTAACTTTGGTGGGACAAGCTTTGAGGCACTTGCTGACGTAGCTAGCCAATGGAAGGTCCTCATTTGAATATTGTATAAGTCAACTTATTGCTGAAATAATGCTATCTAGTTGAGGTCCTGAAGAAAATGAAATTAGAACAACTTATAACATGTCTTTATCAAGTTAATAAAAAATATTATAATCATATTGCTTATTGGTTATGAAAATTATCATTTGTATGCATCAATATGATATCACATATTCTACATGACATTATCACATAATAATATATTATCAAACCATATGGTTTATTTATTTATAAAAGTAAAGACATAATAAATAAACTTTAATCTATAATTTTCTAGAGGAAAAATAAAAAATGATAAGCTAAATGACCAAAATATATTCGGACTTGTCTATATATTTTCTCCTTCATTCAACTTATAAAAGTGTACTTTGAAGTCTTTTTTGTAATCACATGCTTAATGGCACAAAATACAAAACCTAGCATGAAATCCATTTTTTTTTTATATATATACTTCAATCATTTATCTAGTGGGATGAGTCTTAAGATTAAGATTTTTTTTTTTTTTATAATCACGAAATTAAGACTTTAATCTCTTCAAAGAAGATACTAAGAATTGCACCCCCACCTCCTTAATTCTGTGGTATCACTATAATGTAGAACTTAAAATAAAATGACTATTTTCTTGTGGAGAAGACAACTTGTATTTCTCTTTTTCTTGTTATTTGCTTAAAATATGGATTACTTTATATAGGCACTATATTGCCTTTTCATGAACCTAAACATTAAATTAGCCATAAACTACAAAACTAAACTTCCAACTCTTGGCCTCTCTAACTCTTGGCCTTTCACTCTCTCTAACTCTTGGCCTTTCACTTTCTTACAACTTTTGGCCTTTCACTTATCTAAACTCATGACTCCTTAATTAAGACTATTAAAACTAACAAAAACATTTAGAGTTTATTCAACAATTCTCCTTCATAAACTTAAATGGTTCTGCCATCTTTCATCCCAAGCATCTTCTTGTAATTGTTGAGCAGCAACGTCGGCAGTGGCTTTGTGAAGATGTCCCCGACTTGCTCTTGACTGGTCACGTGTGTTAGCTCCACATTTCCTTCCTTTACTTGATCCCGGATGAAGTGAAATCGGACGTCAATATGCTTGCTTCTTTCATGATTTACCGGGTTCTTGGCTAGATCTATAGCCGACTTATTGTCAATTCGGATCACAGTTTGACCGACTTGTTTTTCCTCCAACTTGCTTAGCAAATTCCTGAGCCACATTGCATGACAAACACACCAAGATGCAGCTACATATTCAGCTTCACATGTCGACAGTGTCACAATAGGTTGCTTCTTCGAAATCCAGGTGAATGCCGTGTTGCCCATGAAAAACACATAACCAGTCGTGCTCTTTCGATCATCTACGTCTCCACACCAATCACTGTCAGAATATCCAATCAACTTGTATTTTTCTGAGCTCGAGTAGTGTAACCCGTGTGAAACTGTACCTTGAACATACCTCAGAATTCTCTTTACTGCCTTCCAATGTGTGTATCTCGGCTCCTCCATGAACCGACTTACTATGCCGACACTTAACGAGATATCCGGCCTCGTGCATGTGAGATAACGTAGGCTTCCCACCAAACTTCTGTACTTGCTTGCATCAACACGGTCTCCTCCATCAAACTTAGAGAGTTTTGAACCGGGTTCCATTGGTGTTGAAACTGGGTTGCAATCTTCCATCTTGTACTTCTTCAAGATCTTTTTTGCATAAGCCTCCTGTGACACGAAGATTCCCTTCTCATTTTGTTTTACTTCCAAACCAAGAAAGAACTTCATCAAACCGAG
Organism: Gastrolobium villosum; assembly: GCA_032173675.1. Lineage (NCBI taxonomy): Eukaryota > Viridiplantae > Streptophyta > Magnoliopsida > Fabales > Fabaceae > Gastrolobium > Gastrolobium villosum. The sequence goes on from JAVKPL010004397.1 coordinate 13,336, forward strand.
ATCTGTCATTTCGAACTCTCTTGTCATTGTGCTCTTGAACTCTTGTATCATCTTGGCATTGTTTCCCATAAAAATGAGGTCGTCAACATAAAGAGCCACAATTAACAAGTCTCCTCCATTTTTCTTGACATAAACAGCATGTTCATATGGACATTGTTCAAGTCCATTCTCCTTGAAATATTTGTCAATACGAGCATTCCATGCCCGTGGTGCTTGCTTCAACCCGTAAAGTGCTTTCTTCAATCTCAGCACCTTCTTCTCTTCTCCTGCCTTCATGTAGCCCGGCGGTTGTTCCACATAAACTTCTTCTTCAAGAACACCATTCAGAAATGCCGACTTTACATCCATTTGATGCATTGGCCATCTGTATTGAGCAGCCTGTGAGATGAGTAGCCGAATTGTCTCCATCCTTGTAACAGGGGCAAACACCTCGTCATAGTCAATTCCAGCCTTCTGCTTATAACCTTTTGCAACTAGTCGAGCTTTATATCGTTCTATCTCCCCTTGAGCATTCATCTTCTTCTTGAACACCCACTTCACTCCAATGGGCCGACTTCCTTCTGGTAGCTCGGCTAACTCCCATGTGTTATTTCGGTCAATGGCTTCTATCTCCTCATCCATGGCATCTTGCCATTTCTTATCTCGGATGGCTTCTTCAAAACTTATGTTCTCAGAGTCCGCAAGAAGACAAACAAAATGTACCTCACTTGTTGACTCATATATGTCTTGTATGCTTCGCATCCTGGGTTGTCGTACCTCATCTTCATCATCAGAAGCTTCAGGACTTGCCGGGTTGATAATTTGTGTTGAGATTCCGTCTTCAAAGTTTACCTCAGAAGAATTATTCCAGTCCCACTCATTTGCTTCATTGAGCTTTACATCTCTGCTTACTATGACTTTCTTGTTGACGGGGTCAAACAGCTTATACCCTTTTGTTTTTTCATCATATCCAATAAAAACATATTTCTTGCTTTTATCCTCGAGCTTGGTTCTGAGCTGGTCCGGTATGTGTGCATAGGCTACACTGCCAAAAACTCTAAGATGAGCCACTGAAGGCTTTTGACCGCTCCATGTTTCCTGTGGAGTTTTATCATCCAAGCTCGAATGTGGACATCGGTTCTGCACATACACAGCACATTGCACAGCTTCCGCCCAAAACTCCTTCGGCATCCTTTTGTTCTTCAGCATTGACCGAACCATGTCAAGAATAGTCCGGTTCTTCCTTTCAGCCACGCCATTCTGTTGTGGTGAGTATGGTGCTGTTAGAAACCTCCTTATCCCCTGTTCCTCACAGAAAGACATAAACGCTGTTGAGGTATATTCCCCACCTCTGTCAGACCGCACCGATTTGATATAGTTTCCTGTTGCCTTCTCAATCATCACCTTGAACCTTTTGAACACATCAAACACCTCGGACTTCTCCTTCAGAAAGTAAACCCAAGTTTTCCGTGAGAAATCATCAATAAAGGAAATAAAATACTTCTTACCGCTGAAGGAACCCGGATTGATGGGTCCACACAAGTCGGTATGTATTAGTTCCAGAGGTTGCTTAGCCCGGAATCTTGCCATCTTCTGAAACGTGGTCCTGGCATGCTTGCCAAGTACACAACTCTCACAAAACTTTCCTTCAAAGTTGATGTCAGGTAACCCTTCCACCATCTTCTTCTTAGCCAACTCGGTTAGACCACCATAATGTAGGTGACCAAACCGGAGATGCCAAAGTGACGCCTTATCTTCCACCTCGGCTTGTAAACATTCAACCTGTATACATTTCAGATTTAGTTTATACATACGATTCTTACCCATTTGAACCCGAACTATCAGCCGACCTTGCTCATCTTTCAAATACAATACCCGGTCTTTCATAATAACCGAGTAACCTTTCTCCATCAGTTGACCCATGCTTAAAATATTGCTTTTTAGGTCGGGTACATAGTACACATCTCGAATTGAGCCAATTAACCCGTCCTTTTGTAGGAAACAGATCGTACCTCGGCCTTTTACCTCAACCTTTGAGGCATCCCCGAACGAAACATGTCCGGTTTCCACCTTTCTCATCTCCTTGAAGAAGTCCTTATGTCCGCACATGTGGTTGCTCGCACCCGTGTCAAGATACCACTCCATGTCATCGTCTGGACTTCCTTTACTGTGTGTCATTAACAAGACACCATCCTTCATCTCGCCTTCTGTGGCTAGATTGGACGTCTCCTCCACCTTTTTCTCCTCTCTGCATTCTCTTGCGAAATGTCCGACTTTGCCACAGTTGTAACATTTGTCCGAGTTACAATCTTTTGCATAGTGCCCAAACTTTCCACATTTGTAACACTCGATGTTTGAATAATGTGACCGACCTCCTCGTCGACCTCGTCCTCTTCCTCTCCAGTTTTGTTGATTTGACTGTCCTACCTCATCACTATACACTTCTTGACTTCGGCCTCGACCTCTACCACCACGGCTAGTACCTCGTCCACCGCGGCCACGTCCTCTACCTCGAAAATTTTGAGAATAGAGCATCTTCTCATCTTTAATTGTTGCTTTGGTCTGAAGTGCCTGCTCAAGAGTTTCCTCCTTCTTCTTCTTTCTTTGTTCATGCGCTTCAAGGGAACCCGCCAGCTCGTCAATGGTGAGTGTAGACAGGTCCTTGGACTCCTCTATGGCACAAACCACGTTTTCGAACTGGTCTGTCAAAGATCTCAAGATTTTCTCCACCACTCTAGTGTCAGGTATATCTTCTCCATTCCGTTTTAACTGGTTCACAATTCCTTGAACCCGGGCAACGAACCCGGATACTCCTTCCGTGTCCTTCATCTTCATTCCCTCCAACTCGGCACGAAGGGTTTGAAGCCGGACTTGTTTAACCCGGTTAGCTCCTCTATAGACATTTGCTAAGATGTCCCAGGCTGCCTTTGAGGTCTCACAATTTGCTATCTTCTCGAACCCGGACTCGTCTACAGCTCGGAAGAGCATGAATAACGCCAGCTTGTCTTTTGCACGCGTCTCTTTCAACGCTTTGGTTTGAGCCGCCGAATGGCCTCCAGTGTCTTGTGGTTCTACAAAACCTGCTTGAACATTCTCCCAAGCGTCCTGGGATCCGAGAAGAGCCTTCATCTGGATGCTCCAATTCTCGTAGTTCTCCTTCGTCAACTTAGGTAGTGCCATATCACTCCCCCTCTCCATAGCTCTGATACCAATTTGTGGTATCACTATAATGTAGAACTTAAAATAAAATGACTATTTTCTTGTGGAGAAGACAACTTGTATTTCTCTTTTTCTTGTTATTTGCTTACAATATGGATTACTTTATATAGGCACTAGATTGCCTTTTCATGAACCTAAACATTAAATTAGCCATAAACTACAAAACTAAACTTCCAACTCTTGGCCTCTCTAACTCTTGGCCTTTCACTCTCTCTAACTCTTGGCCTTTCACTTTCTTACAACTTTTGGCCTTTCACTTATCTAAACTCATGACTCCTTAATTAAGACTATTAAAACTAACAAAAACATTTAGAGTTTATTCAACAAATTCTTTACACCAACTTAACTATCATTTGCTCAAACACTCATTATATATCCTAATCTAACCATAACGACGCTTGACAACTCTAGGCTTCTTGGATTTTGTCCATAGAGCAAATCCAACAAATTCTACTTAGGAATTTGAGTCTCGCATGTAACAGAGTAACTTTTCCATCTTCCGCGACACAAAAATATAGTGGGGCTCATCATATTTTATTTAAAAAAAATAAACAATTTTTTTAATCAGCCGCATAAGAAAACACTAGAAGAAGTGTTTTTCCCTTCTACTCATGAAAGTTTTATTTTTTCAAATTATAATATTTTGATTACATTGAAAGTCCTAAAAATTCATTCTTCCCTTATGCTAAAAGTTATCATGGATCTTTTTTTAAAATAAATTTTTGATTATAAGGTCAAGACCAGGAAAGACCCACACGATTGCTTAACCTAGAAGTAAATATGCTTTGATCTCGCCTACATATGATTTATGATGCACGGACATGGGACACGGGACATGATATGACACGACACACCGACACGTTAATTCTAAAAAATGTCATATTTAGACACGTTGGGACACGTTTTGATATTAAATAATTTTTTAATATATTTAATATAATTTATATTTAATATATATATAAGAGCTCGTAATAAGTCATATAAACAATCAAATATTTAAATTTCATAACATAAATATAAATATAAGTAATTTTTCGTATTTTATTAATTTTTCATGTCAAATTTCATAAAAGAAAAAATCAATTTATAAATTATTTCTTTTATATTTAATTAACAAAATAAAATTAAGATTGTTTTAAAAAAAAAATTAAGATTAAAAAAAAATGTTTTCGAGCGTTGAACACGTGTCCTAAAAAATTAATTACATGTCGGAAAAATGTGTCAGAACGTGTCGGAGAGTTGACCGCGTGTCTCTAAATATTGACCACGTATCCCTAAATGTTGATCATGTGTCAGATGCGTGTCGGGACACGTGTCGGTACTATTCACAACACGTTCCGACAAATAAATTTTAAAAAATATCATGTGTGAGTGCTACCCAATGTATGACATCCGCGGAAAGTACAAGGTAGACAACTGCGAACACAATGGGATCAGCTGCTCACGGCAAGCAAACTCCCATGTGCCAATAAAAATGAACAATCATCTTCTCGCTGCACAGCTATTCAAAGACGTATCTTAAGGCATCATTTCGGAACAGTTACCGTTGTGTCACTGTTCACCAATTTTTTTATCTAAATATCATGCGAACAGTGTTATTTCCCAATCTGCCACGGGACAAGTTCGCCCAGAACAGTAGCGAACTTGGTATGCTGATGTGGCAGCTTTCTGGTGGTATCAGAGTTCGCTTCTAACACAGGCGATCTCGGTTTTAATATTTTTTTAATCAAGTTCGCCTACATGGTAGGCGAACTTCATTTTTTTTTTTTTTTTTTTAAATTTGATACTTGTTATCTACTAAAAATGTGACACATCAGCAAACCGAGTTCGCCTATGTCAGAAGCGAACTTGCCCACGTGACAAATTAGAAAATAATACTGTGCGTGGCATTTAGGTAAAAAAATTAGTAAACAGTGACATTTTGGTTAGTTATCCCATCATTTCGTGTGAGATAACCAAACAGGCAGACGCTAGCCTACCTCAATCCTCCAATAAGAACAGATGCCGCTATCACAGGCGAGATGAATGAAAAGACCCTTACACAAAAATATCGCAGCACTCAACCAGAGCAGACCATGTCTTTTCTAAGGAAAAAGGCCTTGGAATAGCTTCAAATCATTGTAAAATCTCACCTCCTTCAGCCTATAATATCCAAGGTATTATTTATTCATCTCGCCAAACCCGTGACTGTTGATGAACCGATTTAAAGTGCGGTAATCGAATTGAAAACCCAATAACTAAATAAATTGAAATTAAAAAAAATCATAAATTTTAATTGAATTCGATCGGTTTTTGAATGGATCGATAAAAATCGATCTAATCCAAATCGATCCATTATATTAATTCTCTTCTATTTATTTGGTCTTTCCCTAATCATAGCTCACAGATTTCTAAACCTAAGACCCATAACATGGATCGATAAAAATCTAGTCTCATCTCATCAATAAAGTTTCATTTGTGTATTCATTTGTGTAAAGTTTCATATCTCATTGTCCAAAAAAAATTATATTATCATTTATTAATACTTCTGTATTTCAAGAATTTTTTTTAGAAGGCCTGATACACAAAAGATGTTATTTGCACAATATTAACCATTAAACAAATTTTAAGATTTTCAAAAGATGGAAAATTAATCTAATCTAAACCGAAAAAAATTGCATTAGATCGGATTTGGAAAAAAATTCAAACCGAATGGATGATTATATGATCAAATCGAAGATATTGGATCAGATAATTTTTACTTCCAAAACTAATCCAATCTAAACCACAAACACTCCTACTACTTATTATGTTATATACCGATTTCTATCTCTCACCATCAATTTTATCATGCTCAACCGTTCGTAATTTAGCTCAATAGTTACTGAATTAATCAATAATAATTAAATAAATTTTTGGAAAAAAAAACCTTGAAAATTATCTTAGTATTTTTCTTAAAATCTAGAAATAATTTTTTTTTTAAAAAGGAATATACGATGAAAGTGTTTTTCTTAAACAATACGCCAACTACTCCCTCATCTTACTCGGCAGGCTCTTGCCTCGTCCCGTCTTTTCCTGTAGACTATTATCCTCCATTATTGCTTTGTAAAAAAGGAATTATGCGGCAGGGGATAGTTTTACCACAGTCCGCGTAGTGGCCATCAGATAATCAGATGTTGACGACAAAGAGATCGATTTTAGTGCAACCGTTGCATTGAATAATGAATACTATACTCAGTGCGATGGTATCTGTAATTTATGAAGTATATAATTATAATATTAAATTTAAATTTTTTTTTCACATCAGCCGTTTTACGAAGAAGATAAAAAAAAAAAAAATTAACATTATATCTATATTTTTCCAAAATACATAATTACAATAATATTGTCACACTATTTAATGTGATGGTTGCATTAAAAATATTTCCCCGAGAAAATCCCATTAACAAGATCTAAACTGTGAAGAAATAATTCGAACTTTGTTTAACGATGGTAAGAGGAGAGAGAAGATACCTTGTTTGTCATTTCACCTTAATAACGTTTAGAGATTAAGTAACTGTCGTCAAGAATTAATCATTTCATATGATATTGGATAATGTGAATGTATCGCGACCAGTGCTCCCTCGGAAATTTCTAAGGTACCACCATGGTACTATTTGCTCAGTGGGGGAACATCAATCATAAAAGGAGAGAAAATGAAAGTGAGATAAAAAAAAAAATACAAGTGACAAATTTTGAAAGGAAGTGATAGATGTCACGGTGGTACCTGCAGCGGATATATTTTCTATAAAAAGAGGGGGGAACACTTCAATATTATACTTATATATTTCTAAAAATATATAATCTGTAACTTTATTTTGAATAAAAATAATATCCACTATTCTGTATGACAGAAGTATTAAAATTGCTCTCTTCATCAACACATATATAAATTAATAATTGTATCCTTTATCTTAATATATTGTTTCATTAAATTAAGATAATTTACAATTTGAGATCAAAATTTAAAAATGATTTCTTCTGAAACCAAGTTGTAAGTGACAATGATTAATCATATATATAAACAATCAAGTATCTCCTTAACAGTGAATATTTAACGGTCCCGACGTATGTGGAGAAAAATAAATGAGAGAGAAAAGAGGAGAAAGAGAGATAAGACCATGGAGTATTTTTTCCTCATTAACATAGTCTTTTCTTTTTGTAATTAAAAAATTTAAGTAAAATTATAATAATTAAGATAAGACTTTTATTTATTTTTTGGTATATGTTTTCATTGAGATGAAATTTAGCGCTCCCATCATACAAGGGGTTGGGTGGGGTGGAGGAGAGAGAGTGAAAGAGAGATTGAGAAGAGAAGAGAAGAGAGAGAATAAAGAGAGAGAAAAAAAATCATGTGTTACTTAATAGGAGGATCATCATGGTTTTGAAACATGTTAAAAAAATTTATTTACATCTAAAATCCGTGAAATCTTTTGCTAAAATATTAATTTTTTTATTAAAAAAGTACAGAATACAGCTAATTTTAATTCTATACATGCCCCAAATAAATCATATACTAGTTCTTTCATTAGATCGCGTTATATTTTTTATTTTTTTATACTCGCACAGACTTAGACAGTTAGAGGTGGCATAGAAAACGGTTGGGATCATTTTATATTGAGTAAATTATATTCTTAATCTTGCTGATAATTCCTTTAGATTTAATGATTCTAATTTTTTAATAATGTGAATCATTAGATATAAGTGAATCAATGATCTAAATTAAGTGTTACACTTCATATTCTTGCAGCGATGTAAAAATATCCTATCCCATAAAACAAAATGTAAATAATTATTTTACGGTGGTATTCCTGAAAACCACAAAGCTTCACAGTGATATTTTTTAAGGGAAAAACATAATTCCTTTTAAAGGATATAAACTTATATCATTTTAGATCCTAACCGTTGATTTCCGTCCATCAACGGTTATAATCTATTGGGTTAAATTTAATGGGCCAACTTTATTATTAATTAATTAATAATTTTGATCAAATAAATTATAACCGTTGATGGACAGAAATCAACGATTAGGATCTAAAATAATATAAGCTAATATCCTTTAAAATGACAGATGTTAATCCCTTTTTTAATTAAAAAATATTACTTTTTTAAAATATTATTATGAAATAGGATATTATAACAATCAATTAGGCTTACTACCAGTGTTACTCCATTCAGTTTCACCGTTAGATCGATTATATTAATCCAGCAGTTATATTCTTTTTGGTAATCTATCCAACAGTTGTATTTACTTCCATCGTTGTATGGTTATGATTCCCTATATTTAATACTTTATAATTATTTTCACCTTTTTATTATGTTCTAAAATTCCTATATTAAATATGAAAAAATTAATATGGAAAATCATAACCATACAAATATGAAAACAAATATATTGATAGTAATGATAATGTACCTTAAATTTCTTATTACAATATCCTACCCCTATTATTATACATAAATTAGGAAAATTCAAAATTATATTTTAGTACATTTATTTAATT
>JAVKPL010004398.1:0-22146 GCA_032173675.1 Gastrolobium villosum
ATAACTTATTACATAAAACTTGTAATTTGTGTTATCAAAAAAAAAAAAAAAACTTGTAATTTGGATAATCAATTATAACCATAGGGGAAAAAAAAAAACCTTACAACCACTAAAACGCTCTAACCATAAGTAATGTTAACAATCTGCGAAAGGAATAGCATTGTGTAGAATACGACAAATTCCTTGCTCTAATTTGAGTGTTTCTCTGAAAATTTCTGGTTTTACCTTCGTAATTAAGTATGCCTACCTTTCCAAGTTGGCATACATGATAATAGCATCTAATTAAGTTTAGTAAGACTCGCATACTACAAACTTTAACTAACCCACTCTTTAACTTTCTGTTGGATATTTTTTAAATTAATAGAGAACAGCATTTGGAAAATTAAACCCATTAACGTTTGTGATGAATTTTTGTTACTTGGCTATAAGTACACTTAAATTGTATAATATTCTTATATTGGCACACATGATAAGATTGTCCATTAATTAGTTGAACACAAAGAAATGAGTCTAATGACCATGGATGATTGCACATGTGATGGAACTTCCCCATTGTTATGTCCTTCGGACAGAGATGTCCAACCTATTGGGTTGTATGTTTATCTGATCAATGCCCTCTCAAGGTATCTATGAAGGAGATACCCTTGAGTCAAGCAGTGTGCACAGAATACCTTAGCCAATGGGGGTGTGTGCGCACAGTGACAGCATAACAGTAAGAGAGAGAGCGTATCGTACCTTTAGGATTTACCTTGTATTTATAGAGGTTACCTGTGGATAGCGTGGATGTGTCTTTGGTGCCTCTGGTAATGGCTCAGGCCTGCTTGCTATGGTGTCGTAATAGGATTAGTATGATGGATATCTATCCTTGATTATTACTGATTGAAACATTAAATTGCCTCTTGTTGAGCCTATCATTTAATGGGCCCCTTATATGGGCCCATAACACCCACCAAAGCTTTAAGGTGCGATTAGTCTGATTCCCCAACCCAACTTCTTAGTAGGAGTTATCGCTTTTAAAATCTCTCGTATATATAGAAAGTAATATCTCCAGGATAATCCAATATATATATAAAAGGAAATATCTCATTGTCCATATTTGTAGTTTTTGTTTCATTCAACATTCTAAACGTTTAGGCTACCACTCCAAGCGCTTAAGAATGGTTATGTCCAATGACATTGGAATACTATTTTGTCTCAAGGCTTAGGACTTTACCTATGTTGATTCTTCTCCTCGGCTATAACCGTGTTGCTTTTGGCTGTTTTAATTTCCTGTATGGATTCGTACCACTAATGTCAGAGTTAAAATATCACTATTATTTTCACCAAAAAAAATAAAATAAAAAAATCACTATTATGATTACCAAAAAAAAAATATCACTATTATCGTAGTTTCAAAAAAAAAAAATACTATTATTATATATAAATATTTTTTTTGGTGAAAATATATAAATTTAGTTTGATCTGTTCAATGAATGACCTAGTAATTGAACCAATAATCCATGCATTGATATGATATTCCGACGGATAGATTTTTAATTATAATTAACAATAAAAAATATTCCCAACAAGTGAGGTGGAGGAATGTTCCAACCCCCTGTACATGTCATTAGAAATCAGTGAATATCATAACAATTTTTTCACACAATATTTTTGTCTTTGATTCTCTAATACAACAATGTAAGGGGCTGTTTGGTAGAGGTATTTTTTTTAGAATATTAAAAAAGTGTTGTTAGGATTGTAATATACCTATGTTTGATACAAGAGATGTATATTTTTTTTCCACGATTCCAATTTCATGAGGATTTTTATTGTAGTGCAAATTCTGAACCAAAATACCAACTAAAAATACCCAAAAAGGTAGTATTTCCATAATCAGGTTTGTTGGGAAAATTATTAACAATTTTTGGGACTTTTTTACCCTTTCGTTTATCGTGCCCTTGCATCACATGAATATCCCTCCTCCGACCAAGAGCATCAAAAAGCTCCCCTGCAAAGGCCTCGGATTCCTTGTTCATCACTAAATCCAAACATATCTTCAGAAACTACTCCATAAACCATACTTTAAACTTCAACAAACATTTGAACTAAGATTGTGTTTGAATTCTATAATACCAATGCATTTTCCAAGAAACTATGAAGACACCCATCAGTGTGGAAGCAGTAAGAACTTCAAATTGTTTCTCAACCTCAACCCGTCCTGCACCACCATCAGTTTTGATGATAAACTTGAGTCCCTTCAGAATATGAAAACCACACCGTGCCGGACCTGGACGACACAGAGAGAGGTGGGGGACGATAAAACAAAAAACATTATAAACAAAAATGAATCACAAGGTTAATTTCGTAAAATCACTACATTTTCCCATTAATGTAATACAATCAACCTATTATAGTATAGCTTTCTGTATACCTTCATTGTATAGGATTACATCTTAGTTAGTCAGTTGCTTTTGTTGTTAGTCTGTTGCTTTCTGTTAGAGAGGTTTAGTCCTTGCCTTTTCTGTTTAGAGGTTTGGTCCTAAGCTATATAAATGGCTTCTCTCTTATTCTTGTAACTAATTAATTCATTCTCTTCAATATCACATTCTCAGAGTTGTGCCATGGGTTCATTACTCTCTCTCATCATTGTTTCTTCCTTCTTCTGCTTGTTGAACTCTGATATGGTATCAGAGCTCTCATTCTGAGGGCCTGAACCAATCCATGTCTTCCACAACATCATCCAACCAGAGTAATCAAAGTAACTCAACAATGGAGAACAAAGTATCTTCATTGTTCAATTATCAGATCTCTGTCAAATTAACAGAGGATAATTTTCTTTTATGGAGTCAGATTGTAGATCCTATTATCACATCTCATCGGCTTCATCATTTTCTTGCAAATCCTAAGATTCCTCTCAAATTTACATCAGAAGAGAATCAAGCAAAAGATGAAGTTAATCTTGAATACACACAGTGGTTAACTCAAGATCAAATGCTTCTTACATAGATCCTTTCCACTCTATCAGAATCTGTGGTAAATGAGATCTTAGGAGTGCATCACTCGTATGAAGCATGGGAGAAGATACACAAATTGTTCCATGGAATCATGAAATCTAAAGCTAGACAGTTGAGATCTGAGTTACGATCCATAAAGAAAGGAACTAAAACTATGCCTGAATATCTTTCACGCGTCAAGTCTCTTTGTCATTCTCTCAAAGCAATAAAGAGTCTTGTGTCTGAAGAAGATCACATTGAATATGTTCTTGAAGGATTACCAGCTGATTACAACTCCTTTGTTCTCAGCATTTTTGGAAGAGAAAAGGTACCTTCACTTGATGATTTGGCCATAGATCTGTTAGCTCATGAACAACTCTTGCTGAAGCAGAATGAAGTCCTATTGACAGATACAACAACTGTGAATCTTGCTCACATGCATGTTCAGTCACAGATACCAGAGAAAGAAGCACTGTTTGCTTCTGTTCCACCAAATCAGAAACAGAACGTGCATCAGGGAGATTCTTCTACTGATTATGGAGTCTCTGATCAATCCAACACTTCGAATCGTGGTCGAGGAAGGACGTGGATCTCGATCCAATGTCTAATGTCAACTATGTTACAGGTTTGGTCATGATGTTCATTCATGCTGGTATAGGTTCGATGCTGATTTTGTTCCTAGTATTCCTCCTCCATCGAATTCATATACACCTCAGTATTTTGGAGCTATGGCTCAGTCACAACAACCACAACAACCACGGTCTTTTCAGTATGTTCGACCTTCCAACACTCAAGCACCACGATCCTTTCATTATGTTCAACCTATGAACACTCCAGCACAGCCTCAAGCCATGTTGGCTGTTCAGCCTGGTTTACTTCCTACTCCAGAATCAGCTGATCTACTAGAATGGTATCCAGATTCTGGAGCTTCACATCATATTACAGCTAGTCCATACAATCTGATCCACAACCAGCAACTCACTGGATCATATCAAGTTCAGATTGGCAATGGGCAAGGTTTGACTGTCAATGCTATTGGATCTTCTACTTTTACCTCACCCATTGATTGTCACACACAACGTCATCTTAAAAATCTTCTTCATGTCCCTTCAAATCGCAGGGGTCCAATAAAATCCTCCTTCAAGGAACTGTTGGTCGTGATGGCTTATACTATTTTTCAGGAATCAATATTGCCCAAGAAAAACCGTGTTCAGTAGATTCTGTGTTTAGAAATTCTATTCAGTCTCATTGTAATAACTTGGTTTTTGAGAAATGTACTCCTTCCCACTCTTCTGTTACTTCTTGCAAAAGTGTATCTGAAACTACTAATAGTTGTGAACCTCATTCTGTATATCATTTGTGGCATTGTCGCCTAGGACATCCACACAATGAAGATGTAAAAAGAGTTCTTTCCACTTGTAAAATCCCATATATCAATAAAACTGTTTCAAATTTCTGCAGTTCATGTTGCATTGGCAAAGCTCATCGTTTAACCTCCTTCTCTTCTTCTACTGTTTATGAAACTCATTTTGAATTGATATATAGTGATCTTTGGGGTCCTGCCCCTATGAAATCTATTGCTGGTTACTCATACTATATTTCTTTTGTTAATGCCAACACTAGGTATACTTGGATGTATCCTTTAAAACTGAAGTATGATGCACTAAGTGTCTTCAAGCAGTTTCATTCTATGATCAAAACTCAGTTTAACCTACCAATAAAGGCCATACAAACGGATTGGGGGGTGAGTTTCGAGTGTTTTCAGATTTTCTCAAAACTCATGGCATTTTACATCGTTTAGCTTGTCCTCATACACATCATCAAAGTGGTGTTGTTGAAAGAAAGCATAGGCATATTGTTGAGACTGGTATTACCATGCTATCTCATGCTTCCCTTCCATTGAAATATTGGGATTTTGCCTTTACATCTGTTGTCTATCTTATTAATAGACTTCCCTCTGCTGCATTAAGTCATAATGTGCCTTATACATTACTGTTCAAGTCCACTCCTGATTATCAATTTCTCAAGACATTTGGGGGTGCTTGTTTTCCATTTCTTCGTCCTTATAACAAACACAAGCTGGAGTTTCGTTCTCAAGAGTGTATCTTTTTGGGCTATTCATCAAGTTATAAAGGTTATATCTGTCATAACTCAGTAGGTAGAAATTTCATTTCAAAGGATGTGTTATTCAATGAGTATAAGTTTCCCTATTTACATTGGAATTCTGTTTCTTCTCATTCATCTTCCCAGCCCACTATCCCAATTATTTCTTTCAAATCTCCTTCTGTCCAATATGCTTTGTCACTGCAACACTCACGGCAGCCACTGGTTCAACCTGATCCAGTACCTTGTGTGTCCAGCTCTTCTCAGCAATTACTGGTTCCACCTGATTCAGTGCCTTGTGCCTCACATACTTCACAGCAGCCACTGGTTCAACCTGATCCAGTACCTTGTGTGTCTAACTCTTCTCAGCAATTACTGGTTCCACCTGATTCAGTGCCCTGTGCCTCACATACTTCACAACAGCCACTGGTTCAACCAGGCCAAGTGCCATGTGTATCACATAATTCTTTGATTTTTCTTATCTCAATACTGATTTTAATCTTGCTCTCCCTACCAGTCCTGGTCTTGTCTCTTCTAATCCTCCAGTTGTGTCTCCTATTTTCTCTTCACCTTCCTTTTCTTCTCCTTCTCCATCTACATCTGTTTCATCTACTTCTGACTATGTCCCCTCTTCCTCTCTTGGTTTATTTTCTCCTCACTCCATCACTACTCGATCCAAAACCCTAGCTAGGTCCATTGCTCTCCTAGCTCATGTTGAACCTTGCACAGTCAAACAAGCCCTTGCCAGTCCCAATTGGACAGCAGCCATGCAAACTAAATTTACTGCCATTGGATGTAAATGAGTTTTCAAACTCAAAGAAAATGCTTATGGGAGTATCAATAAATACAAAGCAAGGTTGGTGGCTAAAGGATTTCATCAACTGGCTGGTTTTGACTATACTGAGACCTTCTCCCCTGTGGTTCGACCTGTTACTATTAGAGTCATGCTTACCTTGGCTCTCTCCTATGGTTGGCCTCTTCGGCAGTTGGATGTCAATAATGCATTCCTCAATGGGGATTTGACTGAAGATATTTACATGGTTCAGCCTCCTGGTTTTGAGGCATCCGATAGGAAGCTTTTTTGCAAACTCAACAAAGCAATTTATGGGCTTAAACAAGGTCCCCGCGCCTGGTTCGAAAAGCTTCAACATTCCCTCTCTGCTGTTGGTTTTACATCAAGTCGGTGTGATCCTTCTCTATTTATTCATCACTCTGCAACCAGAAGCATTTATATACTTGTGTATGTTGATGACATTATCGTGACCGGCAATGATTCACGGTTCATTCAGTATATTGTTTCTCAGCTCAACTCTACATTTGCTCTAAAGGACTTGGGAAATTTGGATTATTTCCTTGGGGTTCAAGTTCACCGTCCTGCTTCTGGTGTTATCTTTCTCAATCAATCTAAATACATACGTGATCTTCTTACAAGAGCTCAAATGGATGCTGCCAAAGGAATTGCAACTCCTATGCCCACAGGTTGTAAGCTCTCCAGACATGGTTCTAACTTTTATGATGATCCTCATCACTATCGGTCCATTGTTGGAGCTCTTCAGTATGCAACTATCACTAGACCTGAGATTAGTTTTGCTGTTAACAAAGTTTGTCAGTTCATGGCTTAGCCTTTGCTTGATCATTGGAAAATTGTCAAATGTATTCGTTATCTGCAAGGCACTATTTCTTTTGGTTTGAGGTTGCAGTCTACTCCTTTGTCCACTCCCTTTTCTCTCACAGCCTATTGTGATGCTAATTGGGCTAGTGATCCGGATGATAGACGTTCAACTTCAGGCGCTTGTCTATTTTTGGGGCCCAATCTGGTCTCTTGGTGGTCTAAGAAACAGACTTTGGTTGCTAGATCCAGTACTGAGGCTGAATATAGGAGCTTAGCCTTGACTTGTGTAGAAATCTTATGGCTTCAATCCCTCATGAGTGAGCTTCGGGTGCCAATTTCTACACCAGTTGTTTACTGTGACAATTTGAGCACCGTGGCTCTCTCCCACAATCCAATTCTCCATGCTCGCACGAAGCACATTGAGCTTGATATCTTCTTTGTTCGTGAGAGAGTTCTGGCCAAGCAGTTGGTAGTTGTTCATGTGCCTGCTTCTGATCAAGTAGCTGACACTCTAACTAAAGCTCTTCCAAGTACCAGGTTTCATGATTTGCGCAGCAAACTCTGTATCTTTGATTCAGCTCAAGCTTCTCAAAGATCCTGAGTTTGAGGGGGTGTATTAGAGTATAGCTTTCTGTATACCTTCATTGTATAGGATTATATCTCAATTAGTCAGTTGCTTTTGCTGTTAGTCTGTTGCTGTCTGTTAGAGAGGTTTAGTCCTTGCCTTTTCTGTTGAGAGGTTTGGTCCTAGGCTATATAAATGGCTTCTCTCTCATTTTTGTAACTAATTAATTCATTCTCTTCGATATCACATTCTCAGAGTTGTGTCGTGGGTTCATTACTCTCTCTCATCATTGTTTCTTCCTTCTTCTGCTTGTTGAACTCTGATACAACCAAACATAGATTCAGGAATTTAAGTAAATATTTATGGTAATATTTTGATTTATCAAATAACTTTTTCTTAACATTCTCGGAAAATTCATTTTTTAATTATATTCCTAAAAATCATAATTTCCCGATAAAAAAAATTCTCTATCTATCAAACGCCTAATATGATTCTAATATCACAACTATTCTAGACTTGTAACGTTCAAGCTAGGGTTTGGGTCAAGAAGGGTTGTACTTGTACGGGTTGCGTGAAATGAAAGAAGTCTGATCAACATAGGCTTGGGTCAGGTTGGTCTGGTTTAGCATTTGGATACCGTACCCATGGAGGTTGAAACAACACTCCTTTGTGTGACCCAACATTTAGCAATGGCTACAAAAGTGTTGTTTCTGATGTTGCGAAGAAGTGGCTGTCACAAAAGATGAAATACAATTTTAATGCATCAATTGTTGTAGCGTGTATTTATTTTGTTTTTTAATCTTGATGGTTGTTAGCGTATATTTCACAGTAGTGGATTATTGAATTTGAAGTATATGAAGTGATATATGTGGTGGTTTTTAATACCTTGTATAAAGTTTGGGAGGCTTAAATTTATCCTGTTTTAAGTTCATATAAACCATCCATTAAATTTCATTTTCAAAAAATTTGATTGCCATCCTCTAGTTACTATTGTGTTTTTGGGTGGAAGTATACACAACTACAACTATGTATGTGTGTGGTGTGGTTACCCGTAGAGAATATTTTCTGATGTACCTATGACCTATCAATACATGTGATGTGATATATGTACATAAAGTAATATTAGCTCATATCAGAACAAAAATACCATATCAAATAACTTACGTACATTAGGGAGGACGATATCCTTGTGATGCAAATTGAAAAAAAACGATATCCTTGTGATGCAGCAAATTGAAAAAAATAAATTCCGAAATAATATTGTTTTCAAATATAATATCAATAATGCAGTAACTCCCGCACCCTATTCACGTGAGACTAGCGTCACATCACGCACTACACCATTCGGGACTGCCATGTGTTGCAGGCTAATAAGGGATGGGGTTTATTTTGGAGATGATTTTTGGTGGGGCGGGATCATGGTGGACCCTTCCAATAATAGAAAAAAAGGAGGGATGGAGGAAAAAAAATCAAAAAGAAGATGGTAGAAATGGAAGAAAAATTTCCATTTATTGTAAAAGGATCACCGAATAAATGATAGGCCGGGAACATATTAAATTTTTTCTTTATTTTGAATAAAAATTAAATGCGACTACTCTCGTGATTCAGCTACGGTACTAGGGTTCTTGGACCTATTTGAAAATTTTTACCCCTTAAATTCTTATTTTGGTAGTTGAATCACAATATTTATAAAATGGGGGTCATCAAGTGACGTGAGGGGACTCAGCGGCACTTAGTGTCGCTGCCCTCCCCTCGTGTCACTCTTTTTTCTTTCAATTGAGTGATGCCCCCTCCCCTAGATACTCATAGGATTGTATCAACTGTCAAGTGGCACAATCTCGTTATTCCCGTTTCCATAAAACTTTGAAAAGTCATAACTTTTGATTCGGGTATTCAAATTAGATGATTTTTTTTATTTCACATAACTTTTCGAGATCTACGTAATGACATCTCATTTAACATATTTTATCCTCCATTAACATAGTTCGAATTTGTAACACTAGTTTCACTTTTTTACAGATTTGAACTGTTTTTATGAGAGATAAAATATATCAAATGAGGTGTCATTGCGTAGATATCAAAAAATTATGTGAAATAAAAAAATCATCTAATTTGGATACCCGAGTAAAAAATTATGATTTTCCGAAGTTTCACAGTAACGAGATTAATGAGATTATGTCACTTGGCACAATTCTATGAGTGCTCTAAGGGAGGGGGCATCACTCAATTGAAAAAAAAAAAAAAAAAGAATGTGAGTGACGCGGAGGAATGGTAGCGGCACTCATTGACATTAGGTCCCCTCGTGTTACTGAATGACACCTATTGATAAATACCGTGAACTAAATACCAAAATGATAAATTAAAACCCCAAAAAATCTCAATTGGTCAAAGAGCCTTGAATTGTGCCACATAATGTAATCTTGAAAGTGATGTGGGGGCTTGTCACACTCAGAATTTTAAAAATATTGAATAATAAAAAATATACTAGTTGCAAGTTCTTTCGACACTCAATTTAAAAGAAGAAAAAAGGAAAAAAAGATGGAGGGAGAGAGACAGGTGTAATATTGGGGAAGGGGGTTTTCAAGTCATTAATCACCTCAATTAAAACCATATTTAGAGTAACTCCTGATATAGGCCCAAATATCGAAAGATTATATATATATATATATATATATATATATATATATATATATATATGGGACACGTTATATTTACAAATTTTTTTGTTTACAAACTACACTATGTTCTATCGGGAGAACATTAGTTTCACTATGTTCTCATGGGAGAACATAGTGTAATTTGTAAAAAAAATTCAAAAAAATTTATAAACAAATCATTCCCCTATATATATATATATATATATATATATATATATATATAACACTTGGCAACTTGCAAGTCAAACACATAACTTTTCAACGTGCTTTGTCCTCCCTCGCACACTTCCTAGGAAAACTTCTCAGGAGGTCACTCATCCCAGAATTGCTCGAAGTCAAGCACGCTTAATTATGGAGTTCTTTCGTTATGGGTTACCGAAAAGTATATGCATCTTGTTAGTATAGGTAGTACAATTAATTCTTATAACCTATTCCTAACTGTACCGTCCCATACCAGCACAGTCTCTGGAATCCCTCTCTTTCGGGTGTTGATTCGATTCATTCATACACCACCGTCGCTAGAAGCCTGTCAGGAGCCGCTCCTTATCCATGCCCTTTCGTACCAGCGATCACTCCCCGCCCTCGTCAGCGCTCGGGATGTTACGTATATATATATATATATATATATATATATATATATATATATATATATATATACTATGATGCACGGACACAGACATGGGACACGGGACACGGGACACGACACGACACTACACGCCGACACGTTAATTCTAAAAATTGTCATATTTGGACACGTTGGGACACGTTTTGATATTAAATAAAATTTTTAATATATATAATTTAAATTATATTTAATACATATAAGAGTCCATAATAAGTCATATAATCTAAATTTCATAACATAAATATAAATATAAATAATTTTTTGTACTTTGTTAATTTTTCATGTCAAATTTCATAACAGAGAAAAAATTAATTTATAAATCATTTCTTTTATATTTAGTTAACAAAATAAAATTAAAAAAAAAAACGTGTCCGAACGTGTCTGAGCGTTGACTGCGTGTCCAAAAAAGTTGACTGCGTGTCGGAAAAATGTGTCGGAGAGTTGACCGCGTGTCCCCAAATGTTGACCGCGTGTCGGAGCGTGTCCGTGTCGGATGCGTGTCCGTGTCAGACACGTAAATTTTCTAAAAAAATAACGTGTCCGTGCTATGGAGTATATATATATATATATATATATATATATATATATATAAGTTATGATCATTTTATACCAGTGTAAGTTACAATCTCAATCTTGTCCATTGATCCCACTTAAATCTAAGGCCTCTAATTTTTTAGTAATGTGAGCCAATGGATACAAGTGGATCAATGGTTAAGATTGAGAGTAAGACTTCTAACTCTTACACCGGTGTAAGAATATATATATAGGTCAGGATCTTTTTACACCAGTGAAAGACTAACAAGTCTTACACCACATCTCAACCGTTGATTTCCTTGCATCCAATGGTTATAATTTAGTAATTTATACGAATTAATTAATCATTAATTACATTACAAATATCAACCAATAATTTTCGTCCATTAATGATTGATATGTGGTGTAAGATATCTTAGTCTTTGAACTCGCCCCATATATATATATATATATATATATATATATATATATATATATATATATATATATATATATATATATATATATATATATATACCACAAATATCCCTTATAAAAATATCAAAATAGATATAAAAGACAAACATATGAGTTTAGGTATGGAAATAAAATGGTTATTTTATGGGGTGTTTGGTATGGAGAATTTAATAAGAATGTTGGGAAAGTAGTGTAGGCAAAATAGTTATCCATGTTTGGTATGTCTTGAAGTTATAAAAAATTAGTATATTATTTTTCCCTTGACTTTTGTTTTGAACTGGGCAATGAAAAAAAAATTGCCATTTCAAGTGTGGTATTTTTTAAATCCAAGAATGGAGAAACACCTTTTACTATTTGTAGACAAAAATGCCCTCAAAAAGTCTATATCAAGTACAACTTGTTTGAAAAAGTCTATAATGGGTAATTATTACAAATTCCCATCAATATTTTTTCATCAACCAAATAATGCATTAGTAGAAATAATCCGACTTTCTCGGTAATTTTTTCATCTACCAAATATTTTTATAACTTACCCGAGCACAAAAATTTCTCATCATATTCCGAGAATTTTTTTTCCCACTAATAAAAAATTTCTCCCATACCATATATCCCTTAAAAACAAATTGATTTCCGTTTCCGAAGTTAGCCTTTGAGAAATATTTTTAATACTACAGATGTACCAAAATGTATCGAAAGTTTGCTCCATCCATTGAATCAATTAACGTTGAGTTTTTTAATAAATTTAAACCAAGTCGTGGAATTAGGCAAGGAGACCCATTGTCTCCCTACCTGTTCGTTCTTTGCATTGAGAGGTTGGCTCACCTCATTCTGGAGGCCACCTCCCGCCAGTGGTGGAAACCAGTCGTGCTTAAGAAGAATGGGCCTCCCATTACTCATTTGTTCTTTGCGGATGACTTACTTCTTTTTGCTGAAGCGTCAGTTCAGCAAGCTACTCTGATCAGGGACATCCTCAACTGTTTATGCGATGCTTCTGGTCAGCGGGTCAGTAAGGAGAAAACCAGGATTTTTTTCTCCAAGAACGTGAATCATACTAGAGCTGCTCAGATCTCCCCTGTGATGGATTTTTCCATTGCTGCGGATCTGGGCAAATACTTGGGAATTCCGCTCACGAGTGGGAGGAACAGATCTTCCAAGTTTGCGTTCATTTTGGACCGGATGGATAAGAGACTTAATAATTGGAATAGAACCTCCATTTCTCTCGCGGGTAGGGCTACATTAGTGCAATCCGTTCTTTCAACTATTCCTTCCTATACCATGCAGACTTGCCTTCTTCCGACGTCAGTGTGCAATGATATGGAGAGGAGATCTAGGTTGTTCCTTTGGGGTTCAACGCTTAAGAAGAGAAGGATTCATGCTTTAGCCTGGGATAAGGTCTGTCAACCCAAGAGGTTGGGGGGTATTGGTATCAGAAGAATGCGGGAGAATAACATGGCCTTCATCATGAAAATAGGTCATGGAATTCTTACCCACAGGAACTGTCTTTGGGCTCGAGTTCTTAGGAATAAATATGGTGTTTGTGATGATCTTATTCCCGTTCTGAAAAAGAATAGGCAGGCATCGAACCTTTGGAGGGGGGTGATGGGTGTGTGGCCAAGGATTGAGGAAGGTACTAGAATTCAAGTTGGGAATGGTCTTCAAACCAATTTTTGGAGGGACAAGTGGTTACCTATGAACGAAAAAGTTGTGATGAGGGAGGATGTTCGTGGTCAGGTGGATGTCAGTAGCTGGACGGTGAATGATTTTGTGGACACTCAGGGAAGATAGAACTGGGATATTCTATCAACTCTAGTGACTCCATATTCTTGTGCTATGATTGCCAACATGAAACCTCCGAATATTGAAAACGACGATGATCAAGTCATCTGGGGTCTGTCGGATGATGGCCTTTTCTCGGTTAAATCGGCTTATAGGATGCTCACTAAGGGGGGATAGCCAGGATATTCCAAGTGTAACGGAGAATGCGTGGAGGTGGAGAGGTCCGAAGAGGGTGCAATCTTTCCTTTGGCTGGCTATTGGGAATAATCTGTTAACCAATGAAAGGCGTGCCTATAGACATCTCACGGCTGACTCAACCTGCCCGCGATGCAAGGGAGGTATTGAGGATACAATTCACGTATTTCGGGATTGCACTTGGAGCAGAATGCTGTGGAACTACTTCGAACTAGAGAAGAGATGGTGCAATTTTTTCTCCCTTCCTAGCCAACAATGGTTTGTTCAAAACTTAAACTGCAAAAATAGGGTACACAACTATGAGTGGAGAGAGATCTTTGGGGTTATTTGCTGGCTCATATGGAGGGATAGGAACAACCTAATTTTTGACAACAAGTCCGCCTCTCACGATTCAATTATCAGGAAAGCGAAGGTTTTCGTTTCGCAAGTGGAGATTGCTCACAGGGAACTCTATCTGCATGGCTTGATCGTTCACCACAACGAGGAAAGGCTTGTGCGCTGGAGCTTCCCTGACGATGGATGGTGCAAGCTCAACTTTGACGGGTCCTGTGTGGATAGTGGCAGGAAGACCAGCTGTGGTGGCGCTATTAGAGACACATCGGGGCAGTGGGTGAAGGGGTATAGCAGGAAAACTGGTGTTGGCACTTCCATGAGAGCGGAGTTGTGGGGTATGCTTCATGGGTTGGAGGTTGCCTGGGAAAGGGGAATCACGAAGCTCTGGGTCGAAGGGGACTCCCAAACAGCCATTCAGTTGGTGTCCAATATCTGTGAGATGCATCATCCGTTAGCCCCACTGGTTAACATAATTAGAGAGTTGATTCTTAGATCCTGGACTATTAGAATTAGTCATGCGTATAGGGAAGGTAATAGACTTGCAGATAGTTTAGCTAATATGGGTCATTCCTTTAACAACTGGGACCTGCAGATTTTTGAACAACCTCCCACTGATTGTGTTGCTGTGTTAGATAGTGATTTGAAGGGTATCTCCTTTTCGAGATTTTGTCCTGTTGTGTAATTTATTTCCTTAAATTCCAAAAAAAAATAAAAATAAAGGGAAATGCTAGTAAGCGATTAAGCGTGTAAACGGTCCTATTTTTAATCCTTGGATTGACAAAAACACTGGTGAAATGTGCGTGCATTTTTTTAAGTTAACAAACTTAAAAAAAAAAAATAAAAAAATACATATTTCCCTAATATGTATGCAGCTTGAGCGTTTATACGGTCTTTTTTTTTTTGGTGAAAATATACGGTCCTTTTACTAGCACATCCAATCAATAAGTTTATTCACTAAGGTCAAAGAGTGAAATGTAATTTACTTCCTTTTTTTTTTTTTTGGTAAACATTTACGTCCTTTTTTAAAAGTATGCTGAGAGTGAAATGTAATTTATCGACGTAAGTTTCCATTTAACCCAAAATATATGAGATAAGCATTAATAACCCATTTATCTATTTTCTCAACTGCAACCATTTTGGAAAAGTTTAGCAAAAACCTGAACACTTCCATCGCTATTTCAGGTATATTTTATGGGATTAGTGTTTATTTTTTAAAGGACATAAAATTATATTATTTTAATCAAAATTATAGTATTTTATGGTGAGAGAAAGAATTACAAAATAGAAATCTTGGTGTGAGAAAATGAAATATTTTTTAATTTAAATATAAATAAAAAAAATTATTTTTAACTAAAATAACTGTGATTTAAAGTACAAATATTTTTTTCATATTTTATTTTTATCAAACTTCACGAAACTACATAATATTCTGCCAAATTTGACTATTTGAGTACTTGCATTCTCTATTCAACAAAATCTGAACACATGCATTCTCCATTCAGCAAAATCTTCTTTTACAAACTCTCCCATATTCTCTATTTCAATAAAATATGAACAAAATACTTCAAAGTCGAAATTCTCCATCATCATACATTCAAACAACAAAGTGATTACATTTTTTATATTACTAACAAAATTATTATGATGATCAAATTGCGACAAAAAGACAAAACCAGTGCTCTATATTACTATACTAAATCTATAAGATCAGTACCAGCAAAGCATGGAAGGGAAACCTTACCTAAAACCATTCTTCAGATCTTGTCCTTTTCTCCATTTCAATCTTGACAGGTTGTGCAACACTTCTGTATATGTAACAAACGCTTACTCTCTAATGCTGAGGATAATAAGCAAAAAACAGGATTAGGTAGAAATAATGCATATCACATTAAAAAATGTGTCAATGTCACGCATTTGACCAAGAATGTGTGTAGCAACCTCGTCCTTTACCTTCAGTCCTTCCCTATGCTCTCACTTCAGAGGAACATCTCACCGACACAAAATCCACAAACACAAAACTCCAAAATCTAAAGCTCTTTCCACCCAAACAAAACCAATTGTGCAGTTATGGCATTATTGTTGACAATGAAACGTTAAATTATTATGATGGACAAAAACCCTACCCTTCACTACAGTCACGTGGCACGGCACGTGGGTCACATGAACTAAGTCTTGTAACAGTGACCAAAATGCCACTCTTCACCAACTTTTTTACCTAAATGTCACGCGAACAGTGTTATTTCTCAATCTGTCACGGGGGCAAGTTCACTACCCAGTGTAGCGAATTCGGTTTGCTGACGTGTCACGTTTCTAGTATACACTAAGTTCGTTACACGGGGTAGCGAACTGCATACTTTTTTTTTTACTTGGTACTTGTTATCCACTAGAAATGTGACACGTCAGAAAATCGAGTTCGCTACACCGGGTAGCGAATTTGCCCCCGTGGCAGATTGGAAAATAACACTGTTCGCATGGCGTTTAGGTAAAAAAAAGTTGGTGAAGAGTGGTATTTTAGTCGGTGTTCTCTTGTGTAGCACCGATACCGACACGGGACACGTGACACGATACGACACGATACTCCGACACGTTAATTCTAAAAAATATTAGATTTCGACATGTTAGGACACGTTTTGATATTAAATAATATTTTAATTTATATAGTGTATATTATATTTAATATTCAGTAATTTAACAAAAAATTAAATCTAAACTTATAATATTCATAAATTTTACACAAAAAAACATAAGATATCTCAAATATTTGTATTAAACTCAATAGAATAGTAATCGTAATATAACGAATCTAATAGTTTGAACTAAAAACTAAACGCAACACAACCTTTAAATTTTTTTTTGAATTTCTATAATGCGTATTAGAGTGTCGGGGAGTGTCGGAGTGTCCGAGAGTGTAGGAAAATGTCGGACACGACACGTCAGGATTTTTGAAGTGTCGGTGCTTCATAGGTGTTCTCTGAGTCTTTAGAAAATGCAGTGTTAAGGTACATGCAGGTCCATCATAAAATGGTCAACACCCAAGTTCCTGCACCTTGCAACTTTGATTTCAGTGCTGTTTTGACTTTGGTGGCATCATTGAAACTTGGATTTCTTGGGCAATGTAGCAACTGGCAAACCAAGTGGCTATTTAATATGATGGTTGGCACACCCTCTGATCAGGATTTTCTTTTTATTACCTTTGCACTCTTCCATGTGATATGTGATGTGTGTAATAAGATTCCTTCACTAAACTTCCTACTTTCATGGTGGCTTCATTGAAAATTTTGAAATTTCATTCTTTTCAGATCTCAGATCCACTTTACAAACTTGGGTCCTCTCCCCCATTGTCCACCTGCTCCACATTAGTGAAATTCTTTATCCTCATAATTTCCCATCAAATATCTTTTCTTGCAATCATTATATTATGACAGATAACTTTTACTCTTTAAATTATTATATTCTGCACAACTGTAAAGAAAAACAAAAAGGAATAAAATAGACAAGATCAAAGATTCTGTTTCATATAGCCACTCAGTGAAAGAATGCATTCTTCTCAGCAATTTAACTGCTACAGTCACAGTTTTGCTTAATTCATTTGCTTCAACTTAGAACTCTGAAGTATAGTATGCTGTGACTGGTTAATCTCTATCTTCCTTCAAATATTTTAGCCTAAGAATATGAAGAAATTTTGGGTTTCTTTCTACTACTTGTTTCCTGCAATCATACTTGTTCTGCTTGCTCCTACTTCAATTGCACAACTAGCACCAAGTGAGAACAGAATTATTTTCCAAGTTCAAAAAATTCTTCAATATCCTCAAGTTCTTCAAGGATGGACAAACTGGACCAACTTCTGCTTCCTCCCTCCATCACCTTCCCTTAAGATAGTGTGTTCAAATGGTCATGTTACAGAATTAACTATTGTTGGAAACAAGAGCCCCCCATCTTCACACAGCCCCATAACAGCTTCTTTGAATTCCATTCAAGCTCTTTCAGCAAGCTTCTCCATTGATTCTTTATTTACTGTCATGACAAAGCTTTCAAATTTGAAGGTGTTGTCATTGGTGTCCTTGGGCTTGTGGGGTCCTTTACCAGCCAAGATCAACCGGTTCTTGTCTATGGAAGTGCTAAACATTAGCTCAAATTTCATTCATGGAGAAATCCCATCATCAATATCATCAATGAAGAATCTGAGGAGTCTGGTGTTGGCTGATAATCTCTTCAATGGAAGTGTCCCAGATCTCACAAGGCTAACTTCTCTTGAAGAGCTCAACTTGGGTGGTAACAAACTTGGTCCTGAATTCCCTTCTGTGGAAAACAATCTTGTGAGTATTATCTTGAGAAAAAATTCTCTGAGATATCAGATTCCTCCCCAACTAATGCACTTTGATAAACTTCAGATATTTGACATCTCTTCCAATGAAATGTTTGGAAATATCCCAACCTCTCTCTTCTCTCTTCCTTCCCTCCAGTACCTAAACTTGGCTACAAACCATCTAAGAGGTAACCTCTCAGTGAATATAGCTTGTAGTTCTGCACTAACATATGTGGATATCTCAAGCAACCTTCTGCAAGGAAAATTACCATCCTGCCTTGGTTCATTGTCTTCAAAGGCCAAGGTACTATATTCTGGGAATTGTTTGTCAACCAGAAAGTTAAATGATCAACAACATCCATCTTCATATTGCAAGAAAGAAGCAGCCTTAGCTGTTAAGCCTCCTCAAGCTAAAATGGGGAAGAAGGAATCAGGTGTGGCACTAGGCCTAGTACTTGGTATAATTGGAGGGGTTGTTGGAATTGCAGTAATTCTGGCTCTACTCATTGTGTTCATCTTGAGGAAGTCCAAAGCAGAAAGATTAGATCATAAGATACACAGATCTGTTGCTGATAAATTTTCTGCCCGTGCTTCTTCAAGACCAAATATTGATGCAAGTAAGGCCACCATTATGTTCTTCTTTTTTATTAGTATTTTTTTCAGTAAGTCCATGAAGCTCCCTATCATCTAAATTATTTTTGTTTTTTTATTATTAACTGATGGTATAATAAATCATATACACATTTATACCATAGTTATTACTCCCAGTTTGTTTAGATGTTTATTCAAATTTTTATTCCTTCATTCAAGAGATGCATTAATCTGGTTTCTCCTGTGGGAATAGGACGTGTTCCTCAGACAATGAGGCTAGCTGCAGTTGGACTGCCACCATACTGTATTTTCACATCAGAGGAAATTGAAGATGCAACAAACAACTTTGACCCATCAAATTTAATAGGAGAAGGATCACAGGGACAGGTAAAAATATTTTTTATGATGTTTATGGATTCCTAACTTGTGCTCCATAATGAGATGGAACCCACATGACTAAGTTGTGATGACATTTATTGTCACAGCTATATAAAGGTTGGCTCAGAGATGGTTCAGTGGTCCTAGTTAATTGTATAAAAATAAAGCAAAAGGGTTTGCCCCGCAGCATTATGCAGCACCTAGAGGTATTACCCAATTTGAGACATAGGCATATAGTGAGTGTTCTAGGACACTGTGTAATTACTCACCAGGACCCTCCCCAAACAACAAGCACAGTCTTCATTGTATTTGAACATGTCTCAAATGTTTCATTAAGGGATCAACTTACAGGTAAACAATCACACAGAATTCAATGCAAAAAAAAACAAAGGTTTGGATATCCCAAAAAATGTAACATGAGTCTTCCTTCAACAGATGGGAGAAAGAGGGAAATGCTGAAATGGCCACAGAGAATGGCAATCAGCATAGGCATTGCAAGAGGAATCCATTTCTTACACACAGGAGTTGCTCCTGCCATATTTGGCAACAATTTGAAGATTGAGAACATTCTGTTGGATGATAGTCTCAATGCAAAAGTCAGTAAATACAGCATTCCTTTGCCATCCAAGGTTAGAACACACTACATAATTTGATCATTTTCTCAGTAATATATGCATGATTGCATCATCCACAACTCTAACCTGCAATGGTATCTGCCTTGACCAATTCTCAGAGTGCACTTAATGAACAAAGTGCCACCAAAAATATTGGCAGGTATTTCTCTGCTTAATAAATTCTTTCTTCTGTTTTATTCCGCTGATGTATCCCAAGTATAATATGTTGTTAACCCCATATGCAGCACAAATAATGCAGAAAAGGAAGATATCTACCAGCTTGGTGTTATTCTACTTGAAGTTATCACTGGCAAACAAATTACATCCTCTAGTGAAGTAGAGGAGCTGAAGGATGAGGTATACATAGCACTCTTTGTTGTTAGATATCTTACAAATAAAATACTCACAAATTTTGAAGTTTTCTAATCTTACATAATGATGTTTTAAACCCCATTGAAGAATTGCAAGTGCATAATCTGATTTCCCAACTCCCCATTAAAACTGACTAGCGAGTGTGGGGTAGAGGAAATCCTTGTACGCAGCCTTACCCTTGCATAATTGCAAAGAGGCTATTTCCTGAATTCGAACCCATGACCTTTCAGTCATGAAGAAACAGTTTTACCACTGTTCCGATTCGCCCCCTAAGTGCATAATCTGATTGCAACCAAAAAAAAATGGTTAACCAAATAAAGATATATATTTTCTTATCTTTAATTATCTCTTTAACATGTTCAGCTGGAGAAAGGTTCATCAGAAGCAGCATCAATACTAAGAAGTGCTATTGATCCTTCCCTGAGAGGAACTTATGCATATGAATCAATGAAAACTGCAGTTCAGATTACCATGAATTGTCTTTACAAGGTTTCTAGTAATCGGCCTTCAATAGAGGATGTTCTGTGGAATTTACAGTACTCAATGCAAGTTCAAGAGTCGTGGACCAGCAGTGGAAACCTCAGCACAAAATTGTAAACCACCTGTCAATAACAAATGTTTGCTAGCATTTCATAAGTTCATTTATCATAATGAATAAATGATAATGTAAATATGTAATTTCTTCTATAAGGCCAAAAAACACAATTTGGCCTGCATTTTTCCATATTATTGTTATTATTATTATTGAAGTTCCTATCAAATTTGTATTTCTGTTGGATTCGTACCAATCCTTTGTTCCTTTGGATTACAATAAATCATAAAATTGTTTCTGTAAGCCATACAAAGCTAGGAAACATACTTTAAATCATGAGTAGAACTACAGGCTTTATTATAGTATTTCACTTTAGAGTTAATCTGATATCACTCATTCAGTTTTGCCACGTCACAGTATGATTTGTGGGATATTTTACACTGACTGTACAATAAAATTTAAAATTTGATTTCTCTATAATAAGGGTTGCCCTTCATAAAATAAGCTGAATTTTAATAGTTGATTCAAAAAATTAATTTAGTAAATTATAACTTCATAGTTTAGTATATACGTGCAAGTATTTTGTTGTAATCTATCCTCTAAAAATATCAATTTTAAAGGAGCAAAATTCTACAAAATAAAATAAAATAAGCATGCTCTTAGGGGAAGAGTGACCATATTGACACTGTTCACGAAATTAATTACCAGACTGCCACGCCAATAGTAAAAATTGCCAGAATGCCACGCGGAATAATTCGCTACTCAGTGTAGCAAATTATGTTTGCCGATGTGGCAAGCCTCAATTGGGTGGAATAATTCGCTACACAGTGTAGCGAATTACGTGGTCAAATTGTCACCTGCACAGTCAACAACATGACACGTGTCAAGCCAATACTAATTCGCTATACTGTGCAGCGAATTACGTGTCAGAATGGTCAGTACTTTCCAGTCAACGTCAGGACACAATCCCCACATAATTTGTTGTACCAAGCAGCGAATTATGTAGCTATTTTTTCTATGTCTCATAGCGATTAGGGACATGTCTGACACAGTAGTGACAAGTGTCATCTCCCCTGTGATTCGCTAGGGGGCATAGCGAATTATGTGGGAGTAATTTGCTATTCTTCATAGCGAATTATGGACTAGGATCAAAATTTCCATTTCAGGTGCCTCACTCCAACTTTATTCTCTCTCTAACTTTTTTCTTCATATACAGTTTTATCACTTTTGTGTTGTTCTTGAATGTTAATTATTTTCTACTTTTATAGAATCAGTCAGGGTAGGAACTGATTCTTATCTTATTGTTTATTTATAATGGGAGAAAATATTTTGGACCAATGGTAAGCTTTGAGGTGATGCAATAATGTTTCGCATGAGCCCATCATGAGATAATTGAGCGTAGTCTTAAGAAGATAATATACAAGAAATTGAGATTATAACGTGGTCGAATCTTTCCTCCACTCGACCGCTAAATATGTGCCTCGGGTAACCCCGTACAATGGGTTGGCATGAAAATTGTCGAAGA
>JAVKPL010004399.1:0-21814 GCA_032173675.1 Gastrolobium villosum
TTATTTACAAATAGTTTTTTAGGGTAAGAATCTTATCCAGTCAATCAAATAGAAAAACTCAAAACAACGTTGTTTTGGAACGGAAATCAAGTCTGTATTTTTGTAATTCTAATATATTGCAGTGTTGTATTAGTCTTTATCAATATAATTTTTTTAATCTTATAACCCAAAGATAACTATATCTCCACCAATTTTTTTTTTTTTTTTTGTAATATAAATCCCTTACCACTAGACCAATTCGTGGGCTTCTCCACCAATTTTTTAATATAACTTCCATAAGTTGATTCTTACAAATTTTTTTGTTTGAGTAAACTCACGGTATCCTTCTGCTTCGGCCGAATCGAAGCTAATTTCCCATCAAGCATTGTTGGATCTTTTCAGGTACCCTTTTTGAATTTTTTTTTTTTCCATTCTCATGACTCAAACTCGAGACCTCTAATTAGGCGGAAAACCTTTTTACCACATGTGGCAAAGGAGTTTGGTTACAATTTATTTTTAGTCCATTGATATCAATTAACATTAGGATCAATCCCGTGTATAAATTTTGTAATTACACATTATGTTAGGGATTTGATTTTAAATGTTTTATAAGAATTCAATTCTTATCGTGACTAAACGCGAGCTAGTTAGTCTCAATTTATTAAAAAAGAAAAATTTATAATGTAAATCGAATGATCACTAACATGAGAGTTGAATTCTCATATAACATGAAAATATTTTCCATTATATGTAACTCATATTTGGTGAAGGAAAATAAGGAGAATATTACATCAGATAGAGTAATCATTGCAGTGGATAATATTCATTTTCTCATTCCCATGAAGTCCGCCACAAAATGTGCTTGTTTGCCAGCAAATTTGCAAACCTTCAAATGCACTGACTCCTATCAACACCATACACGCTTTGACTGCCTTCCAAGTCAAACATGCATCCATCATTCATTCCCTTTCGCTTTCTCCTCGTCAAAATAAAACATTTTAATACGAAAGTTTTATTCTTATATTGTTATCAACGAAAGAAATGCCAAAATATAAATAAAATATGCATAACTTCATTTTTCAGAACCATCCACTAATTTATTCTTAATTAGACAATCTTAATTATGTTCTCAAATATTTTTTAAATATTTAATGATGAATTAAATGAAAGAAGAAATGAAATAAAACCATTATTATTATTTAAATATTTTTATGATAAAAGTAAATAAGAATTCAAGTATAATATTTTTTAATAAATAGCAAATTAATTTATCACATACTTTTGAACTATGTTGCACTAATGCTTTGAAATCCATGACATTTTGTATCTGATAGGCATTCCAACATGTGTTGCAAAGACTCAAAAAAGAGATTCAAATACGTTTTTAGTTCAAACTATTAGATTCATTAGATTGTGATTAACATTCTATTGAGTTTAATATATAATATATTTTATGTTTATTTACAAAATTGATGGATATTTTAAATTTTATTTATTTTTTGTTAAATTATTGAATAATGAATATAAAATACACGATATAAATTAAAAAATATTATGTAACATCAAAATATGTCCTAACATATTGAAATCTAATAATTTTTAAAATTAATATATCATAATAGAATAAGGGTTTTATAATTCTTATGTTGAAGGAGAATTGAAATCTCTTGTTGTATAGATAAAAAATATGTGGGACCCATGTGTTAGAAAAAATTGTATATAGGACCCATATCAGCACGGAAATTGAAGGGTGTGTAGGAAAATTTGAATTGTTGAGAATTATAAAACACATACATAATAACTATATTTTATTTCCATTCATGAATGCAGAATCCATAAGCAATGTAAAGGTTTCCTTTCCTGCAAAGCGCAAATAACAATCACAGTGCCACGTGGAAGTATGCTCAGCCGCATTTGAGGACTGCCAGAGTCACCTGATCTGTCCACCTTTTACCGACAGCGGGAGCACACCAACTGTGGCAATCGGTGTAAGATTATAGTTAATTCATTACTTATTTACATTAATTATGTTATTTTATTTATTTTAATTAAAGTGAATAGATAAGCACAAGTATGCTCATTTAAAAATATAATTTAAATAATCATTACTGTTAAATAAATAATTAAAAATACAAATAATACCCTCGCACGAAATCACAAAACGCAAACTGCGAATGGATCAAACCCATTTATAACAGCAAAAATCAAAAGGGAAGATCAAATTGGAAAACGTCATTTTCAGAATAACAAAAAACCAAAGATAGTCATAAGTCAATCCTCAATAGTAACAAATTTATGGGACAAGGATAGTTAGATATGGATGAACGAAAATGCTTATTGTTCCGTAAGATCAATCTTCTATGCCACTTTCATTTGCTTTTTTATTTTTATTGAATAATGAATATGTATGATCAATTCGTCCGCAGCTGTTTGATTTATGAAATAGGTTTCGTTAACTTTCATTTACTTTATGGGTTTTATGTTGTAGGAAAGTTGATTGTGTAATGTTATAGAAATTCATTTTGCATGCCATATTTTTTTTTTCTTTTGTTTTAAAATGTGTGGATTCCACAAAATGTTATGTGTGTAGGAAAGTTTATTGTGTTATGTTAAAGGAGGAAATGAAAATCCTTATTTTTTTTTTTTCTTTTTTTCAGAGCTTGGTCACTTGCTCGCAACGGATGTGGATGGAGACAATAGAAGCGGGCTAAAACTTAGAAACGAAGAAATAACATAATTAAGGAAACTTTACTTTAGCCTCAACTGGGAAATACCGAATGATGACACGAAATTATGTTAAAAAATCATAGATGTTAATCTGTAAAAATATAGATATAGATGTAGGAATAGAAATATGCGTATTCTATTTTATGTATGTTTCATGTTAATTGAGCACTAGCCAAATTCAAAAGAATTTATCCTAAAATATATGCAATCCAGCCAATCATATTGTAGGTCTCAATTGTCAATTCAATTTTTATTGTGCTTTATAGAAACTCTAATTTTTACATTTAAAAGAAAAGAAAAATTATTTACCAAAAAAAATTTTATGTGCAGAAGCTCGAGACGTGAAATGTAATTTAAAAACGTAAGTACGTAGTTTCAAATATTTCTAGAGTTGCTCTTCTTTTAAGAGTTCTAAATCAATTTATGCGTGGATTTACATTGTAGATGCTTTCCGAAAAAGGAACTTTTTCACACTTCACAAAAGCCAAAAGGGACAATAATATATATATATATATATATATATATATATATATATATATATATATATATATTCAATAAAAAAGACAAAAACGGGCGTTGTGGTTTATTAGTAAAATAAACCTATATATCGATTACCAAAAAAAATAAAAATAAACCTATATATCAAAAATGTTTTCTGAAACTAGTTACAGATCATTACTCTTTCTAATTTGTAGAAACTGGATTCCAAAAAAAAATTGTTGCATCAGTTTTTTAAATAAAAAAAATCACATAATAAGTCAGTCCAGATAAAAATATATAGTTTCAACTTTCAAAAGAAAAAAAGAAGATAAAAATATGTAACATATTACTTAATATTATTTTTTTAAAATCTCTAAAAATTATCATAGGAGTTTGAATCTCGGCAAAGCACCATACTAAGATTGTTGGGAAAAGAATTTTTCAATTAATAATGATTGGATAAAGATTTTAATATTAATGCATTCAAACATGCATTTGATCAATACAGGACCATTCCTGCATTAATGGAGTACGTGACTTTCAGCCACATCAGTAAGTCCCGCACCATTTTTGTGCATCACTTGCAGAAGATTTTTTTTTTCGGGTCCTCCCAAAATTAGAAAAAAAAGGAGGGATGATGGGAAAATAATCAAAAAAAAAAAGAGAAGATAGAAATGGAAGAAAAATTTTCATTTATAAAAAAGGGACCACCGAATAAATGGTAGGTCTGGAACATGTTAAATTTTTTCGCATCACTTGTGTCCTCGTGAGTCTCTGCAGCACTGAACTCTATTAGATAACAAAAGAATATTAGTTTCATCCTTAAAATGTGCATAAGAAAGTAGGGTGTTCATCAACTGATCCAAACCGATTCGAATCGCATTAACCGAATCGAAAAACCGATAATCGAACAAACCGAAAATCGAAAATCGAACAAAAATCGCAACTTTTAATTGGATTGATCGGTTTTCGGATTGCTTAATGAAATCCGATCCAATCCAAACCGATCCAATATATTAATTTCCCTCTACTTACTTTGGTATTTCTCCAATCATATTTCAAAAATTTCTAAACTCAAGACCCATTAACCCATCAACTAAACCCAAGAATAAACTTAGTCACATCTCATCAACAAAATTTTAATTTCATCTGCATAGAGCTTCATATCTCATTCTCAAAAAACTATATTACTGATGCTTTTATATTTCAATTTTTTTTACAGAGCCAATATATATACAAAAGATGTTATCTGCATGAAACAAATTTTAGGATTTTTAAAAAACCGAAAACCAATTCAATCCAAACCGAAAAAATTTGGATTTGATCGGATTTAAAAAAAATTCAAACCGACTAGATGATTATATGGTCAAAGCGAAGGGATTGGATTGGATGATTTTTGCTGCCAAAACCGATCCAATCCAGACCGCAAACATCCATATAAGAAAGCCTTAAGTGACAAGATAAAATCTACAAATTATGTTCATATTTATTTGTATATTTATACAAAAAATTATCGCTACATAATGTGTTTTCTTCTCCATAGAACATAAAATTGCCATGAAGTTTTTGCGGTTTTAATTGGTGTAGTTTGAATCAAAGTTATTTTCTCGTAAATAAGTTACTTTTCTATATTATAAAAAATAAAGAAGAAGGGGCTCTCCAATTGCAATATCTGACGCGGGCAAGGTCGGCGAATTCCACCGACACATTTTATTTATTTATTTGAAATCATCCTATTAAAATCGGGTATGTTTTTCTCCTCATGATGGAAAAAAACACCACTAATGTACATAGGTACCTAAAAATTTTCGCCGGTTTTTCATCTTCTTTTTATTGGGTAGATCCCACTTATTTTTGTTTCAAAAAGAGACCATACTTATCTCTCCTAATAAGAAACATATTCTCCGTTTAAATAAAGACCAAAAATATATCATTTTAATAGATGTAAAGTTATGTCATTTTAAATTAGAGAAAAAAACTAAATAAAGGAAGAGAGTGAACAAAATAAATAAATATAAAAGTGTGGATCTATTTTTTTTATGAGAGTGAAATGATATAAGTTCTGTCATTAAATTCGAGGAAAAATGTGATGCCGCTGGATTTAGGGAGAGAAAAAGAATGAGTGAATGTGGACTGATCGCAGTCGTTTTCCCACAAAGCAGGGCCAAATTCCGCAGTCTCTCAAATTTATGCTGACCTAACGAAACCAATATCTCTAATTACGACTTGATTCGCCGTTCCCAAACTGTCTCCTGGTACCACGGAAATGAATGAACCCTCACGAAAATGAAAGAATCATCCCAATTCTACGCGTCAATAGTTTCTAGATTTTTAATTTTTTTGGAGATAATAGTTTCTAGATTTCACTTCTGCTTTTGGGGACATATAATACACTTTACATATTTATCCGTACGGAGAACCCTTTTTTAAAGTTAAATATTCTAGATATGTATAAAATGAGTGAGAATATTCTAATTACAAAAAATTCTTACTACTAACTTATTATCCATCACATTACCATTGGATCAAAGAGAGAATGTTAAATTTTTTTTGTAAAGAGATAAAATGTTAATCTAATGGTGATTAGATAGGTAGTAAGTTGATAATGAAATTTTTTAGGAGTGAAAATATCCCTCTTGTATAAAATATATTATGCATGTGATAATTTGGTACTGAAAAAATAAGTTTGCGGGTTATTATTAATATAAATTAATATTTTTTATATTCATGTACATAAAAATATGTGGGACCATATAAAAAATATATATAAATTCCACACACTTTTATAATAAACAATAAATTCTTAAACAAAATGCTAATATCTTACATTTTACCCCCCAAAAAAAATGCGAATGTCATACATAAAGACAATGTAGGTACCATTTTTTTTTATTTTTTTTAAATAATTAGCATTAAACTCTTCATTCACCAAAATGTTACTCATCAAATAATGATGGTTAGCATGAATGAAACTTGTTGGGAAACGTTATTCCAATTATTAATAGAGATATTGGGAAATGTTTAACTCATTTAACATGATATAAAATTATTTTTCTACATTTACATATACACCAAAAACATCGACACGCACTTAAAAAAAACATAACCTCAATAGTAGCTCACTTGGCAAATGAGCTTCCAAGAATTTGTTTGAGTCAGAGGTTCAAATCATGTCTCAACCAAATTCTTGAAAAAAATTTGGGGGTCAGAGGACGTGTCTCTCTCCTCAATGGAGAGATTAGTATGATGGTTAGCTTTCGGGCCATACTCTGAGGACAAGGTGACCAAAAGAGATTAAAGGAGGATATCTCCATGTTATACAAAAAAAAATACATGTCAGACTCGTGTTTTCACACGTGATTAAGATTAATTTTTGACAATACGCTGCTTTATATTTATGTGATGTAATTTTAATATTTAATTGATTATATGACTTATTGTGAGTTGTTATATATATATTTAAATATAAATTATATTATATATATTAAAAATATTATTTAATATCTGTGTAGTAAAATGTTGAAATATGATAATTTTTTAAAATTAATGTATTAGAGTATCATATCCTATTCTGTCCCATGTCCCTTGTCATTATCAACACACCATACATGTGAGAGGGAATATAAGAGGGAGAAAAAATATAAATGAATCTTACCTGTTAATATTTATGTAGGAAAGTGAAATGGAAAATAAGTCCCCCTTATTAATGGGAATTATTATTCTTATGTTATAGGTGATAGGTATCTTATGTCATAGACTCAACATATGTGAGCCCCATTAATTTAAAAAAAAAGAAAAAAAGAGAGTAAAAAACAAGCAGGGTCAGATGCTGCATAAGATTAACTTAACCACTTATTAATATTAATATAGGTAAAAGAAAAATAAAATTGGCGGATGGGTATTTCTTGAGTGGATTCCAAGTGAAATGGGAGGTGCCCAAAAGCGAAAAGTCCATCCGTTGTACCTTAACAGGACGCGAGTGATTGATTAGCTTAGCCACAGTGTCAAAAATCGGTGGCGAATCCAACGCGTGCTAGAGCCGAGAGGTCTAACTTCAACGATCCCCACTACAGGTCATCAAATTTGAGATTATAAGCTGTATTCTCTCCTTCGACAGTTCAAATTCAAAGTAAACAAACACCACCTTCTTTCTTTGTCTTTACGTGTTTAGGTGTTGTGGATAAGATTCATTCTTCACGAGCCGCTCCACCATTCCACTCCTTTTCCCATCTATTATCTTTTTTTATTTTATCATCATAAATATAAATAATCCCTGTCCTTAATTAATGTAATTGAGAAACATCCTTTCCGTTTCTTAAAATTTAAAATATCACAACTCCACAGCACAACCAAAAAAAAAAACATTATTCTAATTTTCTCCGAAGATGGTTGATTTACATTGGAAATCAAAGATGCTAAGTTCTGACATGTCTTCCAAAACTCCCAAACTCTCTCTCTCCGACAAACCCTCACCACGCAGCAGCTCCCTACCTTCTTTGCAACTACCCTTCCACACCGCCGATATCTCCGCCGCCGTGCCTCCGCTTTGCGCCGCATACGACCAATATCTCCACCTCCCGGAGCTCAGAAAACTTTGGAACTCAAGGGATTTCCCCAACTGGAGCAACGAACCAATCATAAAACCAGCCTTGCAAGCTCTCGAGATCACGTTCCGCTTCCTCTCAACCGTTTTCTCCGACATCAGACCCTACGCGAACCGCAGAGAATGGAACCGTAGGGTCGAGTCACTCGCCACGTCACAAATCGAGATAATCGCGATGCTCTGCGAGGACGAGGAACAAAACCCCGAGACACGTGGCACAGCCCCAACCGCTGATCTCAGCATCATCAGCGACTGCCAGAGCAGAAGCTATAGCGAAACAAGCATGCTTCCTCGGCTTGCCACGTGGTACAAATCCAAGGACGCGGCGCAGAGGATCCTTCTCTCCGTGGAATGCCAAATGAGGAGATGCTTCTATACTTTAGGTTTGGGAGAACCGAACCTCGCTGGGAAACCGAGCCTCCGATACGACGCCGTGTGCAAGCCGAACGACGTTCACGCGCTGAAGACGACGCCGTTCGACGATCGCGTCGAGAACTACGAGAACCACGCGTTGCACGCGACGCACCAGATCGGGGAGTCGTGGATCCACGCGTCGCGGAAGCTTCTGGAAAGAATTATGGAAGCGATCGAAGCGAGAAGGTTCGAGAAGGCTGCTGAGGATTGTTACGCTGTGGAGCGGATCTGGAAGCTTCTTGCGGAGGTGGAGGACGTTCACCTGATGATGGATCCTGGCGATTTTTTGAAACTGAAGAACCAGTTGTCGGTGAGGTCGTCGTGCGGCGAAACGGCGGCGTTTTGTTTCCGGTCGACGGAGCTGGTGGAGGTGACGAAGCTGTGCAGGGATCTGAGGCAGAGAGTGCCGGAGATATTGGAGGTGGAGGTGGATCCCAAGGGTGGGCCAAGGATTCAGGAGGCGGCGATGAAGCTTTACGTGGTGGAGAAGACGAGTGAGTTCGAGAAGGTTCACTTGCTTCAGGCGATGCAAGCGATTGAGGCGGCGATGAAGAGGTTCTTCTACGCGTATAAGCAGGTTTTGACGGTGGTGATGGGAAGCTCCGAGGCTAATGGGAACCGAGTTGGGTTGAGTTGCGACGGTGGTGGTGACTCGTTGACTCAGATATTCATGGAACCTACTTATTTTCCAAGTTTGGATGCCGCAAAGACGTTCCTTGGGTACTTTTGGGATAACGATCATAAATGGGCATAAAAAAAAAAATGGTGACACTTAAGCTTTTGGGCATTTTACAGTGTGATTCAATTTAGATTGATAGTGATACACTTAAAAACAGACGGAAAGAAATGATGTAATCAAGAAATTCTTTTTTTTTTTTTAATTTGAAATGGATAAAATTTTGTAATAGTTGTTGAATGTTCTGGTCTTTGTAAAATATTTGACAATTCTTTTTTAGACAAATGACTTCAGTGTTGTCTCTTCTCATTACGTCTTCCTATTAATTTCTTTGGAATGAAATATAAAACTATTTATGACTGAGAACATTACAACCCTTAAACATGGATATGCTTTGGAATATCTTTTATTGATTTGGTGGCACAAACCAATTGATAAAGTCGTTTGTGTAATAATAGAGCTTCTTGTTCTACTTGAAAGAATAATCGCAACTAATAAGGATATGTTTGATTGTGTTTTGGTTTTTTTATTTTTAAAATTATTTTGTAAAATAGTTATGAAAATAGTTATTTTTTATATTTTGTTTTTTTTAAAAGTTAAAAATCAAAAATAGAAAATAAAAATAACTCAGACATGTTCTCTAAATTTGATTTTAAAAATAAAAAAATAATTTCAAAACATTTTTTATAAAATACGTCTTACCAAATGATATAAAAAATAGTTTTTAAAAATCACATTGAAACAAAGCCTAAGTCCCACAAGTTTTGCGATTCCTTTTTTAATTTTTTATTTATTTCACGAATCACTATAGGGTATTCGGTTGAAGATATATTTTTTATTAAAAATATGGTGGAAAATGTTTTTCCCAACAAGTTACGATAAAATATTTGATAAATTTTAATTTTTTTTCAAGAAAGTTGGATTAATTTTTTTTGAAAATATCACATATAAAGTGGAATGACGGGAATTTTTTTTTTGGGGATATGTTTTTTTATGTGACATAAGATAAAACTTATCTCCTACCCATACATATAAAAGAGAGAGAAAAGAGAATATAAGAGAGAAAAAAATACAAGTGGGTCCCATATTTTTATATGTGTAGGAGAGATGTTTTATCTTATGTGACATAAGAAAAACAATTCCTTTTTTTTATGATATTATTTTCAGTTTCATCCGTTGGAAACAAATTTGTTCCACCCACTTTCCAAAAATTTTAAGAAAATTTCCGTACCAAACAGCCCGATATGTATTTTACAATAGGAATTAAACGTGCAAGATGGTAATTAATTAGGGGCTGTTTGGTACAATGGATTATTTTGGTTGCCTGGGAAATTGCTATTGGGAAACTTTGATTCCTACATTTGGTACAAGTAAAATTAAAATTTATCTGGGAATAATTTATTCTCTGCATTTTTTTTTACACTACCAAATCCAAAATCAGAATACCAACTTGAACATGTTATTTGTTTATTCCCGGTAGTTGGAAAAGCATTGACATTAGTCTCTGCCGAAAATACCCTCCTAAGCCCTCATGTTACAAGTTCGTTTGCTGGTTTTCCTGAATTTGTTTGCTCACTTCATTTCTCTGGTTCACATAATATTTCGTTTTGTTGAATTCCTTTTCAGAGCTGTCAGTTAAGCGATTAGCAAAAATATGGGAGATTTGTTCGTTCACTTCTTTTTGCTAAATGGCACTGTAACACAATTAGTCACTCCATATCCATGCAATAAGCTTGGAAAGGAAATAGACGATGGAGGATATGGTTGCGTACCAGGAGGATGGGAGTTAATACAAAAAAAAAAAAAATGATTCAAGAAGAACATGGGTACAATGCTAGAAGAGTTGACCGAGTCATTATGTCGTTCTTAGCTCAGTGGTGTTTTTTCATTTTCTTTAAAATACATACATTATTATGAGGTTATTTTCGTTATTTCATTTTATATTCCCAGCAATATTTTGTCATTAACCAAACATGCACTCGGGAAAAATGACAAATATTCCCGGTAATATTTTATCCTACCAAACACCTTTTTTGTAAAATTCCCAGACAATTTTTGTTCCTACCATATTCCAGGTAATCGTGATTCCAGGATACAAAAAAAATTTTCCAATACCAAACGCCCCGTAAGGGATTCTTCTAGTCTCTAGAAATTCTTGGCGGTTAAACCGAATAATATGTTTATCGATCTTGCATTGATTACAGAATGTCCTGCGTATTAAGATGACAACGTGGCTCTTAGTACATGATTATTGGAGTTCCACTCTATTCTTTCGGTCTAATTTATTCTTGGTTCAATAAAATTTTGTCCTCTATGAAAAAGAAATAGGTCAAAAATTTGATTAGAATCAGTAAAGGGTTATAAAAAAAGTAAATCTTTGGTACTACTGATGTACTTAGATTCAATGCATTTCATCAATTAGAGTACCACACATCAGATGAAAGAGAAAAACTTGACAGAAAAAATAAAAATTTTAATTGACATGTAATATTTTTTTTAAAAGGATGCACTGAATCTTTGGTACAACAATAGTACCAAAAATTTATTCCGGGCATCTAGAACACCCTCTACCCACCCCAAAAAAACAATGCTATGCAGACCTACCCACCTTCTAAAGAAACAGGTAGGAAATTAAGCCAGGGTTTTTCGATACTAGAAGCATACCTTGAACTTTTATAAAGAAGCATATATATTTGGAAATGGATGCTCTCAAAAAGAAAATATGATATGGACATGTGAGAAAATAAAGGTAAATTAACAATTATGATTTTATAATTATCTATTTTAATATATTTTTTCTCTCATTTTTTATTATTATTGATCCACCTTTGTATGGTTATGATTTTTATGGTCATGTGATTTTTCACATAAGAGAATCCAGATGCTATATATTTTGAGATTCTAGATATTCAACGTTGGTAGATAAAGTTTTCCTACTAATTAAGTAAATACAATCTATTATAAAACTAGCCAATAGAAAGAAAACACGTTTTATATGAACGCAAATAATATTCTTAAAGTATTCATATTTGGGCTCATGTTATAGGAGATAGTATATCTTATGCTAAAACACAAAGTGATAGAATTTACCATTAAAAAAAAAGAAAAAAAAGAAAATAACAACACAATTATCGAAATGTTTATGACATAAGATAATAGTCTCCTACAAATTGACACTACTATTTCCCTTTATATTTTATACAAAACTAAACAACTAAAATAATAAGTAATTGAGGCATATTACTTGCACTATTTAATGCAAATTTTCTACATTCAAATGGTCTAAAATGTGGTTTTTGCTACGGTGCATAATTATAATTGTGTCTCAACAATATTACTGGTTGCTCCCCTTTCCATCTAATATATTGTCTGACATTCAAGCAAATCCAACTCAAAAAAAAAAAAATAAAAAAAATCTAGCTGAAAAGAGACAGACTCGAACGGGGCAACAAAGTTCTTTCTAGTTGATCTTCAGCACATTCCAGATCAATATTTAAAAAAT
The DNA here is from genome assembly GCA_032173675.1 of Gastrolobium villosum. Taxonomy (NCBI): domain Eukaryota; kingdom Viridiplantae; phylum Streptophyta; class Magnoliopsida; order Fabales; family Fabaceae; genus Gastrolobium; species Gastrolobium villosum. Next base: position 12,382 of record JAVKPL010004399.1, read on the forward strand.
GAATTTCATTTCCAACATTGTGAATTGTGAAATAATAAACCAGGAATCTTTATTTTTATTTTATTTAAAAATAATATGCTTCTTTGCTTGATATTTCTGGAATTGAATTTTATGGTAGTGATTTGGAGGGTGCGTCTTCAGATACAAAATTGTTTTCATGTGATATTTAATAATTTATATTATATATATAATTTAAAAAACTGTAATTTAATAGATTTTAAAAGTTTCAATTATACTTCAAAATAACTATTTTATAATATCTAAACAAATTTAAAGTTTTAAAATATTAAAAATCAAAAAATTAATCAAACCTCACGTGTTATCCTGTCTGCTAACAAAAACCCTCCTATGGCCTTCATCTTCCGTGATACTTATTTCTTTAACAATGTCATGTTAAAAATAAAATGGAATGATACAATCTCTATTATACAACTCTATTGAATTCTGATTCACCAAATCCAAAGAACTATGACTTATCGTTTCGTTTTATTCATCCTGCTGACCAACCTTCTGTACATGATATATATATATATATATATATATATATATATATATATATATATATATATATATATATATATATGAGTTTGTTTTTTCTAAAGTTACTTTAGAAAAAATTATCTAATGTTCGCCAAAACGACGTCGTTTTGGGGCAGAAATCATGGTGTTTTTGTAATTTTAATTTATTTCAGGGTTATAATAGTCTTTATTATTCTAATCTTTTTATTTTTCAACTTCAAAACGACGTCGTTTCAATGAACTTTAGACAAAGTTATCTAAAGTAACTTTAGATACATTTTTCCCATATATATATATATATATATATATATATATATATATATATATAGAGGGAGGATATTCTTACTACCAAGATTTTCTACTACTAACTTAATACCTATCTAATCACCAATGAATCAAAGAGAGAGAATATTAAAAAAATTTGAAAAAAAGAGAAAATGTTGATTAAATGGTGATTAGATAGGTAGTAAGTTGGTAGTAGAAAAACTTGGTAGTAAGAATATCCCTCCTCATAAATATATATATAGGATACTTTGTATTGGTGTCAAATTTCAATTTTGACACCTTATCTGATAGCCGTTAGATAAAAAAAAAAACAATGGTATCACATGATTGCAAATCATAGTCGTTGATTTTTTTTTGATCTAATGGCTCTCAGATGAGGTGTCAAAATTAAAATTTGACATCGGTGTCAAAGGACCCACCTCATATATATATATAGGGCAAGGTTATATTTACAAATTTTTTATTTATAAACTCATACAAACTACACTAAGTATAACCGGTCATACTTTAATCAAGAAAGTATGACCGGTCATACTTAGTATAAATTGAAAAAAAAATTTGTAAATGAATCTCCCCCATATATATATATATATATATATAAAATCCCAAAACTTGTGCTTATAGTAACTTCTATTAATGCCCATTTTCTCTTAATATTCCTTGTACTGTAGGCCATCTTCTAGCTCCTTACAAAGTCCAAACACATCACTTTTAACTTTATTATTTTTGTGCTTTTTAGAGTGACAATTCGTGAAGGCGCAATGATGAAAACTAAAGATTTGGAATGACGATTTACGCATATAAAGTTGGACATTAAATCCGAAGAAGGGATGAAATCAAAGGACACAATTGATAACGAAAAAAAAGACGTTAATCCTTTGAGGATTTAAACTACGGACAAAATTGGGGAGTATTTTTATGATATCGAGATGCAAGCCAACATTTCTGATTTTAATATCTATCATCATAATCCAATTATCTATAATGTTAATGCAATTTTTGATAATATAATCCAATTCATGATGATTATTCTTAATTTCTGGTATTTTCATCTTGAGAGTAAAAATTCATCTATTTCTCATTGAAGAAGAAGTATTACAGGACTGACTTTATATAGAGTGCAGTAAGATAGAAGAATATAGTAACTAACAAACTAACAGTTAATAACTAACATAGCTATCAGCTACTGCAAGTCACGTGAGTTTGATCTTCAGTTTCTGCATTGGATGATAATAATTATCCAACTTAGGATGACAATTCATTTTTTTGATGATTATCCAATTTACATTAAAATCCAGTATATAATTATCATTCAGTTAATGATAAATTTGATAGAGAATCAGATAATGGAGATTTATTAGAGGAATAATTATCATTTAAGCTTCTACTTAAAGAGATTGATATTAGTGAAGATCTATGAAGCAGATTCGACGATGAACCTTTTCTCAGCGAGGGAGAATAATACACTTACAGTTGACTTATTGCACATGTCTCAACCATTGATTTAAGAAGTTTGGAGTTAACCAACATTATGGCCTAATAAGTATGATCTACATGTTAAAAGAAACAGTAATTTAAAATATAATAAATTGTCATCAAATTCAAGTCCAACTGAAGTAGCAGATATGATTGTGATTTGTTTGGCCAAAAAAAGAAAAACAAAAAAATTGACATGATTTGAGATCTATGATTTGGGATGTGTTTTGAATGATTCAATTGTATGATTTTGAATTTTAAATTAAATTATAATTAAAAGGGTGCTCTTGTGTGAATTAAATTTTGTTATTTTGATCATTATAATTGAGAATCAGAGAATTACTCTTTTACAAAATCATAAATTTCTATTTAATCAATATTTTCTAACCGCTTTCGGCGTAGGGTGAATTCTCAAAAATCAATTTTTTGAACAAATCTGCTTAGCATTAAATGATTTTCCATTTAGTTATCTTGCTCGATAAACTGAATAATATGTTTATCGATCTTGCATTGATTATACGGAATGTTCTGCCTGCTTATTAAGATAAGAACGTGGCTTCTGGCCAGTACATGATTATTGGAGTTCCATTCTATTATTTCCGTCTAATTTATTCATAATGCAATAAATTTTTGGGTCAATTGTGTGTTATTTTAAAGGATGTAAATTTGTGTCATTTTAAGAAAGAGAAAAAGATAGATAAAGGAGGAGAGAGTTGACAAAAAAAATAAAGGTGTGGGTCCCACTTCTTTGTGAGAGTGAAAAGACATAAATTGTGTCATTTAAAATGATAAGCACTTTTCTCTACATTTTTATCCTAGATGAAAAAGAAATAGGTCAAAATGTTGATTAGATTAACAAAGGCCATCTAGAACACCACTCACCCACCCCAAAAAAAAAATGTTATGCAGACTTACCCACCTTCTAAAGAAACAGGAAGGAAATTAAGCCAGGGTTTTTCGATACTAGTCAAATATGGCACTAGAAGCATGCCTTGGACTTTTATAAAGAAGCATATAGATTTTGAGATTCTAGATATTCAAGTTCCTCGATGAAATTTTTTCTACAAATTAAGTTAATAATATGATAATGTCAATAATATTTTATACCAACGCAAATAATATTTTTCAAGCACTTATATTTAAACAAAACTAAAAAAGTAGAAAAATAAGTAATTAAGGCATATTACTTAAACTATTTATGCCAAATTTTCAACATCAAGTAGTCTAGAATGTTGCTTTTGCTACGGTGCATAATTATAACTCTCTACAATATTATTGGTCGCTCCCCTTTCCTCAAAATATATATCTGACATTCAAGCAAATCCAACACAAAAAATCTTGCATGAAAGACACCGACTCGAACGGGACAACAAAAATCTTTCTAGTTGATCTTCAGCACATTCCAGATCAATATTAAAAAATGAATATGATTTCAACCATCGTGAATTGTGAAATAATAAACCAGGCATCTTTTTTTTTTTTTTTTTTGAAAAAACTATGCTTCTTTGCTTCACACATTTGGAATTGAATTTTATGGTAGTGATTTAGAGGCTGCATTTTCAGAAACAAAATTGTTTTCATGTGATATGTAATATAATTTAAAAAAGTGCAATTTAATAAAATTTAAAAGTTGCAATTACACTTCAGAATAACTATTTTATAAGGGTTCGCTCTTTACGGAGAGTCACGGCAAATAACTGATTTGCAGTAAGCCCAATATGACGTTGTTTTGGGACGGAAATCATGATGCTTTTGTAATTTTAATTTATTTCAGGATTATAATAGTCTTTATATTTATAATTTTTTAAGATTTCAATCCCAAAACGATGTCATTTTGGGAATAAATGTAGATAACTTATCTGTATTAATTGCAGAAACATTTTTCCCATTTTATAATACCTAAACAAAATTTAAAAACAAAAGATGAATCAGACCCCACGTGTTATCCAGTTTGCTAAACAAAACCTCCTATAACCTAACAAGTAACAATGTCATGTTAAAAATAAAAATCTATTAACCTGACCAGAAGGAGCTTATTGACTCTGCTACCAACCTTCAGTACATGGAATATATATCAAATCCCAAACCCAAAGTGTTGGCATTTTAGAACCCCTTATTCACTTTGCCACTAGGAAATGTCACTGACAGTAACAGTGACATGCCATGTTGTTTGGTTCATCGCTTATACAATTTATCGATTATACAATGATGAAATTTTGAGACTGAGCAGTGTGGAAATTCCTTTATCCTTTAGGATGATCAAGATGAAGCTACAATGGCAGAAGGGTCTTAAAAGAGTCATGTGAATGACTTACAGTTATGTGCAGGACATCTTCTCATCCATGAGCTTCAAATTATGTCTTGCAACATGTTAGCAGAGAAATAATATTACTCCCGCTGCAGATGGGACTGATAGACCGAATCTTAATAGATTATTGACCGTGCACAATCTCACCAAAACAAACCCAGTTTTTCTTATTATTAATTGTCAACACCATTTTTTTTTAAATCAATGCATGAATTTTAACAATTAATTTTTTTTTTTGTTTTAAAAATAGTTATTGCTGCCATATTGTTCTGGACTGGGCTACTTTGACGATTTGTTAAAATTGTAACCCCCCACCCCACAAAAAAAAAGATACATGAACAAAGGCAGCACATCAACTGAATATTAAGTATCATAGATGAAGAGTTTCTTAACTTAGGATGTAACATTCACTAATTCTACAATAAAATTATATATGACGAGGCAAAAAAAATAGGATGCAGCCTTGTATTACATGTCAAAGAATACAATATATAATCTAGGAGATGTGGCTAGTTAACTCTTCCCCGCATAAATGCATGAATTTTGTATGCGATTCAATATTATACAGCTATGTACCTAACAAGAATCGGGTAACTACACTAGCTAATTGAAGACAGTGGAATTTCTTTACTATAGTGGAATTTCTAAAACTGCAAATAAAATAAAAATCAAGCATTCACCAAAACCAGATGTTGCGGCTATCAACAGCCTTCACTGAAGTAGATACCAAGGGCATCCGTCCATATACAGCAGTAAATCTGTTGACACACTCTGTTCTTCTTTCACTGTGACCTCCCAAGCTGCTGATTCCAGTGGATCCAATCTCAAATATTTTACCTGTAACCACGAAAGAATCAATGAAGTTGACACATGCATGTGTCTATGTAGGAGTGGCATATATCAACATGGTGGTTTAAGTCTCTAGAAACGAGAATCAAAATTGTTAATGTACAATATGTATTACTATAAATTGGAAATATAAATCAAGCAAATAGAACTTCACTATCAGTTAAGTTAACCCCATAAACAGCAATTTATCATTGTATTGATTACTTGAGCAATATCTGCATTTTTGTAAGTTTGTTTTGAAATACAGAACATTCCCATATTATCGGGTTTTAGGTTGGGAAGGAGGAACACATAGAAAAGCGATATTCGTAATACTAAAATTATATTAATATTAGTGGAAACGATGTGATACAAAATATAAAGCACCAACCCCAATGTACACTATCTAGAGTCTAGACTCTTCATTTGATCCTAATTAAGAAAGGAAATAAATTATAAAATATAATAAAATACAAAAATCACTCTTAAGAGATAACCTAAGATACTTTAAATTACACTAAGATACAATTGATATATTACGAGACATTTACCTTTAACCCATATTGGGGGTGCATCAGTAGCATTTGCAACAAGGAAAGACATTGCAATATCTTCACAGTTCCTGGTAAATCGATTGAATTATTAAGCAGATAACAAAAATAAGTTGGAATCACATAGTTTAGAAGGTTGAAATCCGATAAACAGGAAGGCAGTGAGTGATTAGTTAGTCAAGAGAATAACCTATTCTTGGTTACATATTCTCTTATTGATGCTGGCATCTGCTTTGTGTAGAGACTGAAATACTTTTTGTGGAAGAATGCTGCCTTGGAAAGCACCATGCTATATGTACCTGTCCACCACACGGACCACCATCCCCCATATCTAAATTTGTCACCATTACCTTCCTGCAAGAACATCGAGTAATTTGAAAGATTAGCATTAAGAATAAGTTTGGGATATTCTTCATGCCAAGGATTAAGCTCAGAAAGTTCACGTCCAGATGTATAGGAGAACAAACAAACTAGATAAAAACATACCAATGAATCCACCCAATGGCCGCGAGGTACAAATCCCACCATTGTATCTGGTGCACTTTGCCAAACATCAAATGCAAATTCCACTGAAGAACAAGGAAATATGACATCATCATCAATGGAAAAGACTGCATCTGTGTCCAAATCCTTAATTTCTTTAAATCTATTATTCAAACTGTCTTCCTTGTTGATATCAAACTTCAATTTGACATGTCGACCATCTGTAGACTTAGACTCTATTACTTGGTGTAGAAATTTAGAAAGAAAATCTGAGGGAGGATTGGGTTCACTCCACACAATGTGTACTGATTCAAGTCGAGGACATGATGAATAATGCATTAGGGACTGCTTTAGGAGATCATATCTCTTCCATGTGTTCATTACGATAGAATATCCTTTCCTGTGAACAAAATATAAAATGAAATGAATCCTTTGATTTTGGAAGCAAAATATACTTAAATGGTCCCTAAAGAAAATTAAATTTACTATGAAAAAACTTACCTTTATCCCACTCTTTCTGTTTTTTCCAATATGAAAAGGGGAGGGGGAAGGCCTGCTAAATGGTAGAATATATAATCTCTACCTAGAGTGATTTCTAAGGCAATTATGCCAGGAAGCAAGCACAGTGCAGAGTCAGTTTTTGAGAACCTACAAATGCTATCACTCAAGGATTTAATACAAACATTGGACACCAAATAAAATCCTAACAGTTGGAAGGTACCGTCATCATCCTTAATTCAGATTAATAATATAAACCACTGTGTGGATTCATCGGATTAATAATATAAACCATCCAAACCCCAATATATGCATTTTTATTTATATGCTTTTAATGTGGAAGGTAAAATTACTTAGAAAGCCCATCAATGATTGATGAATCCCATCAGCCATGAAATTAAAATGTCATCTACCTATTTATGAATCCGAATTCTTTTTTTTTTGGTAGAATATGAATCCCAATTCTAGTAGATGAGTAATGGACAAACACAATAATAGTGAGATGAGAAACTTAAATTCCCAAATAGGGATGGATCCGTTTACAAACTTTTTTTGAATTTTTTTACAAATTACACTATGTTATCCCGGGAGAACATAGTATAGTTTGTAAATAAAAAAGTTTGTAAATATAACCTGCCTCTTCCCAAATATCAATTTCCAAATTTCCAAGCAGCAAAAACTTGTTCAGTTATCTAAACCCATGGAATGGTTCTGAAACAAGCTGTCTAACTCCAAACACTCCTTACTTACCCCACATAGCAGAATCTTTTTCCCTTATTTTCTCTCTACAATGAACTCATAACACATAAGTAGTAAATGATAGATAGAAGAAATAACTTCATTTTTTTAGCAATTATAACTTTACTAACCTTTAAAGCCAGGTAATCATCTACTTCTATTCCACACAATATCTCCCTATCTCTAAATCGGTAATTCCGTCCCACAATTCCAAAACATATTAGAAACTCATCCAAATATCAACTTCTGGCTATCAATTATTGCATTTTTTTTTAAAAAAATAAAATAAAATAAAAATCTCGCCTCCAACTTATTCATTCCCCTCCCTAAAGAATTATTAAAAACAATAAAAGGAAAGAAACAAGATGAAAAGTTGGGGAAAAAAGTTTCTATATATCTCAGTGGTAAATCTAACCCAAAATAAAATCTCTTACCAAAACTGAACTAATCTTAATAACGCAAAGCAAGCTATGTATATTTTCGATTAAGTTCGTGGAACATATATTAAGTAATTAATCAACGGATTAAAACGAAAATTAACGAAAACCTGTAACGAACCTCGAAAGAGGAAAGTGACGCGGAGGAGGAGCGTGGTTGGTGGACACGATGACGGTGGAAGCAGTAGTGGCGAGGACGATGAGCGTCAAGGCAATGCAGCAGAATAGCAGAAGATGATTGATCCTCGCTGATTTAACGGTGGAGATCGCGAGTAACCGGAACCTCTGCTCTACGCGACGTTTCAAGCAGCAGCTCCCTCTCATCACCGCGAAACTCGACAGGGACTCGGCGATCCCTCCGAGTCAGACCCGTCCGTTTCAGCAGCGAGTCGACGCGCCCTCCATCATGCGAGGGGTAAATGGTAATGCTACGGTGCGGCGGAGGTGCAGGGGAATGGAGGAAATATCAAATCAAGTTTTGAACGAGCCTTTGTTTTCTGTTTCGCGGTGAGTTTTGCGCGTCGTTGAGGTCTGAACTGAAAGAAACGTTCTGTTGAAGCGTCGTTCTTCACTTGTTGTCGACAAGAGTTCGGTTCCGTTGCTTGGGGTAATTCAGATGCTGCGCCACGTGTTCTCTTCGTCAACCGTTCAAAATTAGCAACTGTAGGATCTGAATCGCCCCCAACGGAGAAGGGATTCCAAGTTTGAAAATATCGCCCCCTAACGCGTGTCTGAAAATATCACACAGTAAATATTCATTCACCAAACACTTCATAATTCATGGTGATTCCGAGAAAAAAAAACATAAAACTTGTGATAAGAGTCGTTTTCAAGTTTCTATCAATGATTGAAAGTGTTGTTTAAATTGAGAGTAAGATACTTTTAACAATTTAATACGAGCGTTCTATTTAACAATTCAATAAAGTGCAGTCTTCGTTGAAAAAAGGTTGATTTTTATATTTATTTTTTGAAATTAATATGTTTTTTAGTAGATATAAAATTATGTCATTCTAATAAAACTTAATTTATAATAAGAGAAATGGAGATTTATGATGGAAAAATGAAAATTTTCTTTTAATTTTTTTATAAAGAATTTTATTTTAATTTAAATATTAAATAAATAATAATAATTTTAATTAAAATAACTGCACTCAAAAGAGTAAATATTTTTTTTATAGATGAGGGGACCAAACATGACAAGTAAACTAAATTAGGACATGATCAAGTTCAAACGGAACTAGCCAAAGTCACATCAGACGACAAAAGTTGCCCACTTTCCTTCCGAGCAAAATGGAACTAGTCAAGTTTAG
>JAVKPL010004400.1:0-22419 GCA_032173675.1 Gastrolobium villosum
AGACGTCATTGGTTTGCTGTCTGGAATTGGGGAAGTACGTGAGCATGTCATCTCTGGTAGGAATACAAAAATGGTTGTCGTGGAGCTTGACAACCTGAGGTATTTATGTTATCTATATTTCTGATAGTATTGTAATGTAATTTCTTATGTGTTTTTGAATTTAAAGAGAATGGGATTTTACATCATTTCTTATGAGTCTTTTGTTTATATATCATGATAGGGGTCACAAACTTGAATGCACTTGTGGGAGTCATACGTAGACGAGGTCCAAACTTTCTTAGCAAAGAATCAGATTGCTCAAAATGTTATAATACTTCAGCTTGCAAGGATAAAGGGTTTTAGGGGTACTTTTTTTTGTGATTAAAATTCTCATTTTTTATTTTTTTGTTTTGCTGTTTTACTTTTTCTTTTATTTACGTAGCATTTTTTTCAGGAAAGATTGGAATAGCTAATACAAAGTATACGACGAAAATTCTTTTTGATTCCAATATACCTGAGATCGTAGAGTTCAAAAAAGGTGGGCTGTCGTGACAAATTATGAGACATTGCTTTTGCTCTATTCACTCATTCTTTTATATATTTTTATATTCCAGGCTTTCCGGTGATCTGATCGAAAGTAGTCAGATGTTGACTCAGTTGTCCAGCCCATCTTTTTCTTATGAAAATGATGAAGGATACAGAGAGGAAATTTCTTACTGATATTAAGAATTGCATGGATGCTACTTTGCATTATTTTTTCGAAAGTAAATACAACTGGTGGTACAGGTCCTCAGTTTTCATATATTGAGCGCTTTAGATTTCTTTGAAAGATTCTTGGAGATACATGTGTGAAGGACCTCATTCTTGAAGGGATTCAAGAGGAAAGGAATTCTGCATGCATGCTATTCAGTGTGTGAAGATTTTGAGAAATGGTATTGTAAGAACTGTCAAAAACATTGGGATGAATATACTCCGAAGTAAGCCATTTTCAGTTTCAGTTTAGGGATGTCATTTAAAATTCCCCGTTATACCAATTTATAACAATTAATTTCATTATTAGTAATTGCTTGACGTTTCGTTTGAAGTTATTTTTAATGCTCCTTTGAATTTCGAATTAGTGTGATGGACTTTTAAATTTGTAAACAAATTAATAAATGCCAATAAAAACGGTAGATTGGTTGATTTTTTGTAACGAGGAGCTATTGACATTTTCCTTATTCTGTGGCCTATTATCATGTGTTGAACTTTGACAGTGTACCAAGGCCTTAATATTTATTTTTTAATATTTTGATATCATTTCAATTTTAGGGATGTCATTTGAAATTCCCCATGATACAAATTGATAACAATGAATTTCATTATTAGTAATTGCTTGACGTTTCGTGTGAAGTTATTTTTAATGCTCTCCTGAATTTTGAATTAGTGTGTTGGACCTTTAAATTTTTAAACAAATTAATAAATGCCAATAAAAACGGTAGATTTTTTTTGTAACGAGGAGCTATTGGCATTTTCCTTATTCTGTGGCATATTATCATGTGTTGAACTTTGACAGTGTACAAAGGCCTTAATATTTATTTTTTAATATTTTGATATCATTTCAATTTTAGGGATGTCATTTGAAATTCCCCATGATACAAATTGATAACAATGAATTTCATTATTAGTAATTGCTTGACGTTTCGTGTGAAGTTATTTTTAATGCTCCCTGAATTTTGAATTAGTGTGTTGGACCTTTAATTTTTTAAACAAATTAATAAATGCCAATAAAAACGGTAGATTTTTTTTTTGTAATGAGGAGCTATTGGCATTTTCCTTATTCTGTGGCATATTATCATGTGTTGAACTTTGACAGTGTACCAAGGCCTTAATATTTATTTTTTAATATTTTGATATCAACTTCGCTTCTTCATTTTTACCAAAGTTTGCAAAAAAAATTCCTTTTAATATTTTGTTATCAGCTTTACTTTTTCTTTTTGCCAAATGTGTGAATTTCTTTAGTACAACGTGTTTCAGTTTAGGGATGTCATTTAAAATTCCCCGTTATACCAATTTATAACAATTAATTTCATTATTAGTAATTGCTTGACGTTTCGTTTGAAGTTATTTTTAATGCTCCCCTGAATTTCGAATTAGTGTGATGGACTTTTAAATTTGTAAACAAATTAATAAATGCCAATAAACGTTGATATTTGTTTGGATTGATACTGTTAGAAATCATTTACTGTTGCACTGGTATGACATCCAATATCCCATCTGATGCGTTTGTTTATTTCCTTTGCATCCCATAATGAATAGTAATCTATCAGCAATGAAAACTACTTCACGAAAGAGACAGCACAGTCATGAAAGGTTTGCATTGAAAGGTACGGCAGAAACAATATGCAAGTTTTCTTTGTTGAAGTATATTACCATCTGATTTTTTTTTTCGTTATTGTGTAGAAAATGTTCCTACATTTTCTGCTTCTCCTTTTCCCAGGCAAGTTCTCTTTATCGTTTTTTCTTGTGCAGCAAAATTATCAGTAAGAATAGCATGTGTGTTATTATTATTTAACGTTTTAATTTTATTTTGTATACTATTTAGCATTTCTCAAGTAACTAATGTGGGGAACGATTGCACATGCAGTAGACAGTGTATTCGTGATACTTCTGATGGTAATAACAAAAATGTTCTTTTTTATGTTTACATTATCTTTTAATTTCTTGGTTATTTAGCATCATAGTCGGTCTTTTTTTTTACCATGTTTGTTGCTTTTATTTTATGAACAGAGATTCCTTGGAGAAATACAAAAAAAACGAGTTGTTTCAATGAGTTGTTAAGTAGTTCCTCCCCTACAGAGTTTATTCCAAATTTTCCGTCAATGGGTATGACTAAATTATTATTCTGCATTATATTCCTATCTTAATTTTATTATTCATATTTCTCATAGACTTTGTATCTATGGTCTAATTGTTATTATTCATATTGTCAAGAAGATATTTCTGCTGCTTCTCCCTCCAATTTTGGAACGTAAGTTGTCTCCCTCAAATGTTAATTTTTTTTTTTTTTGGTAATCAAAATTACCCTCAAATGTTAATTTACCAAAAACCAAAGTGAATAATCTTTACTCCTTATAGTTATTGGACATCATCATACCAATTTACTTTTTGTTGTTTTCAATGCGCAGTCTTTCTGAAATTACCAATATGCATAGTGGTGGTAGCAGTTGTAGACAGCCTCTTCGTGATATTTCTAATGGTCAGCAAACTTCTTCTTCAACTGTGTTTATGAAATTTGTTCTGTGACTTCCTGATATAAAATGTCATTTTTTTATTACTGACATGAAAATTGAACTTATGGTCTCAATTTTGTGTAGGGAATCCTTCTTCGTGCTCGAACTCACCCGTTGATAGGTAAGAATTTTTTGTTTTTTTTTTGTAGAGCTACAAATTTGCAATTGCACATTATTGTAATTTAGTGTGACTGTGTGGACCGAGCAGGCTTAATGAAATAAATGACGTACGAACAAATTTAACTATTTCCTCCCCAATTGCTGAAGTAGTTAATAATTCAAATCCACATCGAGGTAATCTTTAATGAAAAAAATCCTTTTATGGTTTCTATATATATCATGTTATAGAATAAGATGATAAAAATTTATTATGAATTATTATAATAATACTATAGTTCTTATCTTTTTTGTAGATAGCAAAAATGCTAGGATGAGACGCAAAGGTATCATTGCTCAGAGGAAGAATTCAAAGAAATTCACAAGCGCACTCAATTCCGTTAGTAGAATGCCTGATTTAACAGGTTAGGATACCTGTGAGTTTAAACATTTAATACGTCATTACTACATGGATATGGATTTCAACGTTTGATTTTTTTTTCTAATGCAATGCTTAATAGGGTGTCCAATCTGTATTTTTTAATGTTTGAATAGAGATTAATGCTGAGGATGCGATCACCCTGCGTTCAACTGATACTGTGTTATCTAAAGAGAAACTCGTGTCAGGGAATGATAACTGCCCAAGTAGTACTTCAACTTATGTCTGTCAACAGAGTAAGATCGACGTATACTATTTAACTCAATGTTTTTTAATGATGTTTGACAACAATATGTATTTTTTCTACCGTCCTATGTTATATTTTTAACCAAGACGTGTTTGCTACAGACACCAATTCACCCGATCAGGCTGTGTTAGACATATCTTCTGTCAACGAAGGTCGTTGTATAAATGAATTTGATTAATTTTTATTCTGAATTATAATTTTCTTTGTAATATGACTTTTTGCTCTTTGAATATATATAGATTATTGGGACGTTGGGGATCCCACTTTCATCTGCACGCATTGTGGAGCAAATATGTGGTATGAAGAGAAACTTAAAAAAGATAGAAAGTCATGCACGCCTGAGTTCGGTTTGTGCTGCGGCAATGGAAAAGTTAAACTTCCTTCTTTAAAAATGGCTCCGGATACATTGCTTCATGTAACATCCCGCATAATTAGTAAAATACATAAGTACTATAGGCTATGTGTACATGTGTAGAATTCGGATGTATGGTTTAGGTGTAATGGCCTGTGAATTGTATAACCTTTAACCCTTGGATAAGACTAAGGTAATTAATTGAATTAAATCTTAGGAGGGTACATATGTAGACATGTGAATTTAATCTTATGAGTAATGTGAGTGTGTGTTAGAAGGCATTAGTGTTTGGATGTGGGCTAGTGTGTGTGTGTGGACTAGTTAATATTGGATTTGTGTGATTGGATTTTTGGTGTGTGGCCTATGGCCCAAGGATGGCCTTTGAACCTACCTTGTTTTAGCCCAAAGTTGTTACCACTTATCCTCCTTAAAGCCTAGTCCAACAAGGCTACCTTGTGCAGCAAGGAACACTACTTGGTTAGTTGTTTTTCCCCTCTTTTTTTGCGCACAAGTAAGGGTGATTTAGGACCTTGAAATCTGCCATTTTCCCATGTCAAAACCGCCACCTCACCTTGATTATGCATAACTTGATTTTAATTTTATTGCATGGTAGTCACATGTGCCTTTAAGCATGATATTAGGCTGCATTTTTCTGCATTTAGGCGCACATGGGGGGAGGTAGTCTTGGGTCAGATTTTGTGTCACCAAAACTGCCTAACTTGTTGACTTGGTGAACCACTTACACCCTCCATCATGACACTGTTTTGTGCAGATTTTTGGCAAGCTTTTGCAGCCCATCATGAGTCAAAACCTGCCTTGTTTTCACATGCATCATAAGGGATTTTTTTTGCTGCATTTTCATCAATTTGTGCAGCTCCAAAATCTGAACTTGGGCTGTCACAAAACTGCACCTCTTTTCCCCTCATCATTGCGCACCAAGGCTGCCTAAGTGCAGATTTTTGGGCTGCCACATGGTTGTTTCCTTGTTGAAATAGCTAAGCTCTTACATGTACTCATGAGGCACCTCCTCCACTCCATTTTTGCGCACAAATTGGTCATTGATGCAGAAAATTTTCTGACTTAGGACAGCCCAAAAATGAGTGCTTAGGCTGCCACAAATCAGTGCTCATAATGCATCTCTTTTCCTCTCTTAATTTGCGCACCAAGGACTGCATCAAGGCAGATTTTTGGCTGCCATCAAGTTGAGTTGCTTGTTGACTTAGTGAACCTTTTTCATGTGCTCATGATGCATCCATTCCACCCCACTTCATGCGCATAACTTGGTCAAGTATGCAGAAAATTTCTCTGACTTTGGACAGCCCCAAAGCTGAACATATCACCCCTCACTCTTTGCATGTAAATAGAGTAAACTAGAAGCAAACACTTTGCTTGATTCAGCCTTGTATGCAGCCCCATCCTCTCAAGCAATCAGATTTTTCTTCATGATGTTAAATCATTGTAACCCTCTCCCTCCCTCCTTTATATTTGCGCACAAGAGAGGGGGCTGCCCCATTCATTTTGTGCAGCCAACTCCTCTCCCCTCTCCCTCACACTCTAGCTAAACATTGCAAGAACCTTAGGAGGAAGAAAGACCAAGCCAACTCCCTCCTTCCCTCACCTCAACCATACACCAAGCTAGTGCTAGCCTTGTTCCTCAACCTTGAAGCTGTCCAAGTGGTTCCTCCTCACCTTGTTGCGCATAGAACCTCTTAGGAAGTGTGGACTTGGTGTGAAGTGAAGCTAGAAGGAGTGTGTGCTACAAGAGGTAGGCTTTGAGCTTAGGACTTTTTCTTTATATAACCATGTATGAGTGCTTAAATGTCTCCTTGAGTATGTGTTGTTTTGGGATTCAAGTATGAGCATGGTAAAAATTAGAATGGTGGAGCTATTGCATGTTGAATTGTATGCATAAAAATGCTTAAGATTATGTGCCACTGTTTGTATGATTAGGCCACTGTTTTAAAGAGAAATGTGCCACTGTTTCCTTATGTATGTGCCACTGTTTTGGTAGATAAAATGCCACTGTTTCGGTCCCTCAAAATCACCATTATATGCCACTGTTTCTGCACTTAAAAGCCACTGTTTCTGCACTTAAAAGCCACTGTTTCTGCACTTAAAAGCCACTGTTTCTGCACATTACATGCCACTGTTTCTGCACATTATATGCCACTGTTTCTGCACATGTATGTCACTGTTTTAGTGCCCCTTAAGCCACTGTTTTCATGCATGAAATACCACTGCTTTTAGTCATAAAATGCCACTGTTTCCATGCTTAAAATTCCACTGTTTTACTCATAAAATGCCACTGTTTCCATGCTTAAAATGCCACTGTTTTAGTCATAAAATGCCACTGTTTCCATGCTTAAAATGCCACTGTTTTAGTCATGAAATGTCACTGTTTCCATGCTTAAAATGCCACTGTTTTTATGCATAAAAGGTCACTGTTTTAAGTCATCATATGCCACTGTTTTTATGCATAATATGCCACTGTTTTAAGTCATCATATGCCACTGTTTTATGCATAAAAATGCCACTGTTTTAGTCCTTCTATACCACTGTTTTTATGCATCAAATGTCACTGTTTAATCCATAAAAATGCCACTGTTTTGGAAGTTCAAAGTGCCACTATTTCTGTTTTAAAAATGCCACTGTTTCTGTTTTAAAAACGCCACTGTTTCTGTTTTGAAAACGTTTAAAACGTCACTGTTTTGCTGCTGTATGCTCACTGTTTTGCTGCTGTATGCTCACTGTTTTGCTGCTGTAAATGCTCACTGTTTTGCTGCTGTATGCTCACTGTTTTGCTGCTGTAAATGCTCACTGTTTTGCTGCTGTATGCTCACTGTTTTGCTGCTGTAAATGCTCACTGTTTTGCTGCTGTATGCTCACTGTTTTGCTGCTGTATGCTCACTGTTTTGCTACTGTAAATGCTCACTGTTTCGCTGCTGTATGCTCACTGTTTTGCCGCTGTAAATAGCCACTGTAAATGATTAGTTTTAATTGATTTAGGTGCGCTTAAGAAGTGAGAATATTTCGCTGCCGTTGGTAATATTTAAGGAAAGCTAAGGTAAGTGTCAGGTGATGATGCCTAATGTAACTATTGACTACTGGTATAGAATTGTAACATGATGCTCCATATGCCGTAAAAATATTATGTTCCATTATAATGAAAGGAAACTGCCAAATATGTGCCGTGATGACTATATGATTATGAGGTAAAGACGTTATGTGGCAGCATAACGCATATGAAAGGTATATAAGCATGCATCTTACATTTTACCGCATTTTTACGCTTTGTGTGTGAAAGCATAGCATGACATGCATGTATCAAGATCATATAGGCCTTGTTTTAGAATAGTTATGTACAGGACCATGTGTTTGAGCAAGCATCATGTAGGCATCCCCAAGGTACCGGGGTATGGGACACTTGGCATCAGTCCGCATAGGCCCACAGATGGAATCCACATGGAGCTCAGGTGCCAAGGGTATATTTGATTCCACTGTGAAGTGCGCGCACGACGGTGCTAAAAGCGCAAAGGAAAGGCGTTATATACGCAATATATGAATATGATAAAAAGGAAAAGGAACAAGGATATGTTGAAGTGACTGTTTATGATTTTGTGCCTAGTTAATATTGTTATATTACTGGTTTTATTGCCACACTACTGGGATTATTCTCACCCCTTCGGGGCTGCTATTTTCCTAAATGGCAGGAGGACATAAAAGCACATGAAGACGTGATATTTTGCTGATGATTGCTGATGCGTGGATTATCAGTGTTGCTGTTTGTTTTAAATGGATAACTGTAATGCTAAATGTTTTGGTACTTTTGGATGACTGTAGTCTTGATCATATTCATGTTAACTTGAACTTTATGAACAATGGCTATTTTGGAAAAACCTTTGTGAAAAGAATTTAAGTGTTGAAAATTTTTATACGGATTTGTATTCTGCTTTGTTAGCTCATGTGACGTTAACGACTCTAATTCCGCTTAGCAAACGACTCTCTTGGATGCATACAAGGGAGGGCGTTACACTAATTGGTATCAGAGCAGTTTGGTCCATGGAATTGCTTGTGTTTGATTGAATTGACTGCTGTTTGTCTGCTGATTGACTGTCTAAATGTGCTATAGTTTAAGTATATGATAGCTAGGATAGTTAGATGGTTTAGACTGTTCTGTGATAAGACACGGATGCATAGCTAACTTGTCCGAATTGAACTCGAGTACCTACTTGGGACTGCTGCCATGAATAACTTGCGGTGAGCCTGATCAACTCATTTCCTGATATTGTGAGTGCAGAATCATGGCGGGTGGTCGCGGTTCAACTCGGGGAAGGACTGGCGATGCGGAAGAGGATCTTATCACCACCATTGGGGGACTGGCAACGTTCATCCAAAATATGAGCCAGGAATGGCGTGACCATAGGCAACAGAATCAGAACCAACCCCCACTGCATGAAAATGCAGAAGAAATTGCCCGTCGGAGGTTAAAAGACTTCCGCAACTTCCAACCACCCACTTTTGAGGGTGAAGACAACCCCGAGGCTGCAGCGAGGTGGCTGCAGATGATTGAGCATATTTTCGAACGCATGGCATGCCCGGAAGCGCAGAAGACTGATTACGCGTCGTACCAGCTGATGGGAGAAGCTTTAACATGGTGGACTGGTGCGAGGGCTCTGCTGAGAGCTCAGGACGTGGAGCTGACATGGGCCGTATTCAGACAAGTATTTCTGGATAAGTATTTTCCTAAGGCAATGCGAAGGATGAAGCACACTGAACTGCTGTCGCTCAGGCAGGGTAACATGACGGTTAATGAGTATATTGCTAAATTTGGGCAGCTGATCGAGTACGCCAACTTTGACCGAAACATTTATGATGAAGAATGGCAGGTGGAGAAGTTCGAGAGCGGATTGCACCCGGAGATCCGTAAGCTCATCTTAACGACGGCTAATCGTACACTTCCGGAACTCATCAACCAGAGTCGTCAGGCAGAAGGAATCATTCTGGAGGCCAAGAACTTGAACAAGCCACCACCACAATTCCACGGAGGAAACCGAGCAGGCAGATTCTTCAGGGCGGCACCTGGTAGGGGTCGAGGCAGAGGTACGCCGTTGCAGGCGCGGCCTGGAAATTTTAAGAGAAACTTTACGGTGGGTCAATCGTCGACTGGACGTCAGGGCGCGACTGTTTGTGCCACATGTGGAAAGAATCACTTCGGAGTCTGTCGCAAGAACAACAATGCATGCTTCAGATGCGGCCAGCAAGGTCATTTTGCTTACAAGTGCCCCCAGAACGCTGATCAACAGCCTCCGCAAGCTCGGGTGTTCACATTGGATGCAAATGAAGCGCAGAAGTTTCCCAACCTGATCAAAGGTAATGTCACTTTGAATGGTCATCCAATTTCTGTTATCTTTGATTCTGGAGCGTCTGGCTCTTTTATGGCAAAGCATACTGCCTTGAGAATAGGCATCACCCCAACCCCGTTACCTCACGAGTTACACATCAGCACACCTACTGGTGGATCGTGCACAGCCTCAGAGATCTGCAGAGGTGTTACCTTGCAGTACGAAGGGAACACGTATACAGTTAACTTGGTGGTCCTGCCGGTATTCAACTTCGATGTGATTATCGGTATGGACTGGTTGACGGACAACGGGATAACTCTGGATTGTCGAGCAGGGAAAGTCATTATTCCTGCGAAGGATGGTAATTTTCAACCTTTCTCTTTCATTTCCTTATTGCAAGTTAGAAAAGAGCTCCGCAAGGGAGCAGCAGGGTATCTTTTGTCGATCGAGGCTGAGACCTCGATTGACAATCAAATTCAGAATGTACCGGTAGTTAGAGAATTCGAGGAGGTATTCCCGGATGAAATACCTCGATTGCCTCCTCATAGGGAAATAGAATTTTCGATCGAACTTGTTCCTGGAGTCGGACCGATCTCCATTGCCCCGTATCGCATGGCACCTTTGGAACTGCGTGAGTTGAAGAAGCAGATAGAAGAACTTTTGGCTAAGGAATTCATCAGACCGAGTACTTCTCCATGGGGTGCTCCAGCTATCTTGATTAAGAAGAAGGATGGAAGCTTACGTCTGTGTGTAGATTACCGCCAGCTGAACAAAGTCACGGTGAAGAATAAGTATCCGCTACCGAGGATTGACGATTTGATGGACCAGCTGAGAGGAGCCAGAGTCTTTTCCAAGATAGATTTACGATCGGGATACCATCAGATCCGGGTCAAACCGGAGGATATTCCGAAAACCGCTTTTAGGACTCGTTATGGGCACTACGAATATCAGGTGATTCCATTCGGACTTACGAATGCTCCAGCGGTATTCATGGACTACATGAACCGCATCTTCCGCCCGTTTCTTGATCAGTTCGTAATTGTGTTTATCGACGATATCCTGATTTACTCGGCTAATGAAGAGCTGCACGCGGAACATCTGAGGATTGTCTTGCAAGTCTTGAAGGAGAAGCAGTTGTACGCGAAATGGTCGAAGTGCGAGTTTTGGCTCAAAGAGGTCCAGTTTCTGGGCCATGTCATTTCATCGGAAGGTATCGCGGTGGACCCCAGCAAAGTTGAAGCTGTCATGAATTGGGGACGACCCAAGACTGTCACTGAAGTAAGAAGTTTCTTAGGTCTGGCCGGATATTATCGAAGGTTCATCCAGAATTTCTCTCAAATAGTGCAACCCCTTACTCGTCTCACTCGGAAGGATAAGCCTTTTGAGTGGACTGAAGCCTGTGAAGAATGTTTCTTGGAGCTAAAGAGCAGATTGACGAGTGCTCCCGTACTCACAATTCCGGATCCTACTCGAAGGTTCGAAGTTTACTGCGATGCGTCGCTGAAAGGACTTGGATGCGTGTTGATGCAGGATCGTATGGCGGTAGCTTATGCATCTCGACAACTGAAGCCTCACGAAGAAAATTATCCTACGCACGATTTGGAGTTAGCAGCTATAGTGTTCGCACTTAAAATCTGGAGGCACCACTTGTATGGTTCGCAGTTTGACGTGTTCAGCGATCATAAGAGTTTGAAGTACTTGTTCGATCAGAAGGAGCTGAATATGCGGCAACGTCGGTGGATGGAATTTCTGAAGGACTATGATTTTGAACTGAAATACCACCCAGGAAAGGCAAACGTGGTAGCTGACGCCCTGAGCAGGAAGACACTACACACTGCAACTCTGATGATAGAAGAGCTGAAATTGTTTGAGGCCTTTCGAGACTTGAACTTATCGGTAGACGAGAGAGGGAACAGCATAAGATTGGGAAATATTAAGGTGGAGAATGAACTGATCGGTAGAATTAAGGAGGCTCAGAAGGATGAAGAGTTAGTCCGCGAGTTGGTTGGTAACCAAGAGGTAGTAAAGGATGAGAATGATGTCTGGAGATTCCAAGGACGGCTGGTTGTGCCGAATGAAAAGTTGAAGCAAGAAGTTTTACAGGAGGCTCACAAGGGTAAGTACGCAGTTCATCCTGGATCCACGAAGATGTACCACGATTTGAAGACCTCGTTTTGGTGGCCGGGTATGAAGCGTGATATTGCGGAGTATGTATCTCGATGCTTAACTTGTCAGAAGGTGAAGTACGAACATCAGAAACCGTCGGGACTCCTGCAACCTTTGGAGATTCCCGAATGGAAGTGGGACAGTATTTCGATGGATTTTGTAGTTGGACTTCCTCGGACGCGAGAAGGATATGATTCTATCTGGGTGATTGTCGATCGTTTAACGAAGTCAGCTCATTTCTTGCGTGTTAGAACCACATATGATACTGAGAGGCTTGCCAGAATTTATCTGCAGGAGATCGTAAAGCTACACGGAGTTCCTACAAGCATTGTCAGTGATCGTGATCCCAAGTTTACATCTAAGTTTTGGGAATCCTTTCAAAGAGCATTAGGGACCCAATTGAGGTTGAGCACTGCTTATCATCCGCAGACCGATGGCCAGACGGAACGCACCATTCAAGCCTTAGAGGACATGCTGCGAGCATGTGTTTTAGAGTTAGGAGGCAGCTGGGATAGTTATCTTTCTTTGATAGAGTTCGCCTACAACAACAGTTACCACTCCAGCATTCAGATGGCACCGTATGAAGCTTTGTATGGGAGAAAATGCAGATCCCCTTTATGTTGGACGGAAGTGGGTGAGCGAAGTATGTTAGGACCCGATCTAATTCAAGAAACATCCGAACAAGTAAAGAAGATTCGGGAGAATATGCAGAGGGCTCAGGCCAGACAGAAGAGTTATTACGACAAGCGTCATAAGCCTCTATCTTTCGAAGTCGGAGATCATGTGTTCTTGAGAATCACTCCTACATCGGGACTCGGAAGGAGAATGGGAGTTAAGAAGTTAAGTCCACGGTACTTAGGACCGTATCTGATTATGGACCGGATTGGAGAGTCTGCATACCGGTTGGCCTTACCACCCAATTTGTCAGGAATTCACAATGTATTTCATGTGTCACAGCTACGGAGGTATCTCTCTGATCCATCTCACGTGTTACAGCCGGAAGAAGTGGAACTCAAGGAAAATCTGACTTATCAAGTGCAACCATTCCAAATTCTTGAAAGATCCGTCAAGCGACTCCGTTCTAAAGAGATTCCGTTGGTGAAAGTATTGTGGAACAACAGATCGGCAGCTGAAGCCACTTGGGAACGCGAGGACGACGTTCAGAAACGCTATCCAGAACTGTTTAGCTCTTAAGTAAGTTTAATTTTGCGGGCAAAATTCCTATTTGGTGGGGAGAGTGTAACATCCCGCATAATTAGTAAAATACATAAGTACTATAGGCTATGTGTACATGTGTAGAATTCGGATGTATGGTTTAGGTGTAATGGCTTGTGAATTGTATAACCTTTAACCCTTGGATAAGACTAAGGTAATTAATTGAATTAAATCTTAGGAGGGTACATATGTAGACATGTGAATTTAATCTTATGAGTAATGTGAGTGTGTGTTAGAAGGCATTAGTGTTTGGATGTGGGCTAGTGTGTGTGTGTGGACTAGTTAATATTGGACTTGTGTGATTGGATTTTTGGTGTGTGGCCTATGGCCCAAGGATGGCCTTTGAACCTACCTTGTTTTAGCCCAAAGTTGTTACCACTTATCCTCCTTAAAGCCTAGTCCAACAAGGCTGCCTTGTGCAGCAAGGAACACTACTTGGTTAGTTGTTTTTCCCCTCTTTTTTTGCGCACAAGTAAGGGTGATTTAGGACCTTGAAATCTGCCATTTTCCCATGTCAAAACCGCCACCTCACCTTGATTATGCATAACTTGATTTTAATTTTATTGCATGGTAGTCACATGTGCCTTTAAGCATGATATTAGGCTGCATTTTTCTGCATTTAGGCGCACATGGGGGGAGGTAGTCTTGGTTCAGATTTTGTGTCACCAAAACTGCCTAACTTGTTGACTTGGTGAACCACTTACACCCTCCATCATGACACTGTTTTGTGCAGATTTTTGGCAAGCTTTTGCAGCCCATCATGAGTCAAAACCTGCCTTGTTTTCACATGCATCATAAGGGATTTTTTTTGCTGCATTTTCATCAATTTGTGCAGCTCCAAAATCTGAACTTGGGCTGTCACAAAACTGCACCTCTTTTCCCCTCATCATTGCGCACCAAGGCTGCCTAAGTGCAGATTTTTGGGCTGCCACATGGTTGTTTCCTTGTTGAATTAGCTAAGCTCTTACATGTACTCATGAGGCACCTCCTCCACTCCATTTTTGCGCACAAATTGGTCATTGATGCAGAAAATTTTCTGACTTAGGACAGCCCAAAAATGAGTGCTTAGGCTGCCACAAATCAGTGCTCATAATGCATCTCTTTTCCTCTCTTAATTTGCGCACCAAGGACTGCATCAAGGCAGATTTTTGGCTGCCATCAAGTTGAGTTGCTTGTTGACTTAGTGAACCTTTTTCATGTGCTCATGATGCATCCATTCCACCCCACTTCATGCGCATAACTTGGTCAAGTATGCAGAAAATTTCTCTGACTTTGGACAGCCCCAAAGCTGAACATATCACCCCTCACTCTTTGCATGTAAATAGAGTAAACTAGAAGCAAACACTTTGCTTGATTCAGCCTTGTATGCAGCCCCATCCTCTCAAGCAATCAGATTTTTCTTCATGATGTTAAATCATTGTAACCCTCTCCCTCCCTCCTTTATATTTGCGCACAAGAGAGGGGGCTGCCCCATTCATTTTGTGCAGCCAACTCCTCTCCCCTCTCCCTCACACTCTAGCTAAACATTGCAAGAACCTTAGGAGGAAGAAAGACCAAGCCAACTCCCTCCTTCCCTCACCTCAACCATACACCAAGCTAGTGCTAGCCTTGTTCCTCAACCTTGAAGCTGTCCAAGTGGTTCCTCCTCACCTTGTTGCGCATAGAACCTCTTAGGAAGTGTGGACTTGGTGTGAAGTGAAGCTAGAAGGAGTGTGTGCTACAAGAGGTAGGCTTTGAGCTTAGGACTTTTTCTTTATATAACCATGTATGAGTGCTTAAATGTCTCCTTGAGTATGTGTTGTTTTGGGATTCAAGTATGAGCATGGTAAAAATTAGAATGGTGGAGCTATTGCATGTTGAATTGTATGCATAAAAATGCTTAAGATTATGTGCCACTGTTTGTATGATTAGGCCACTGTTTTAAAGAGAAATGTGCCACTGTTTCCTTATGTATGTGCCACTGTTTTGGTAGATAAAATGCCACTGTTTCGGTCCCTCAAAATCACCATTATATGCCACTGTTTCTGCACTTAAAAGCCACTGTTTCTGCACTTAAAAGCCACTGTTTCTGCACTTAAAAGCCACTGTTTCTGCACATTACATGCCACTGTTTCTGCACATTATATGCCACTGTTTCTGCACATGTATGTCACTGTTTTAGTGCCCCTTAAGCCACTGTTTTCATGCATGAAATACCACTGCTTTTAGTCATAAAATGCCACTGTTTCCATGCTTAAAATTCCACTGTTTTACTCATAAAATGCCACTGTTTCCATGCTTAAAATGCCACTGTTTTAGTCATAAAATGCCACTGTTTCCATGCTTAAAATGCCACTGTTTTAGTCATGAAATGTCACTGTTTCCATGCTTAAAATGCCACTGTTTTTATGCATAAAAGGTCACTGTTTTAAGTCATCATATGCCACTGTTTTTATGCATAATATGCCACTGTTTTAAGTCATCATATGCCACTGTTTTATGCATAAAAATGCCACTGTTTTAGTCCTTCTATACCACTGTTTTTATGCATCAAATGTCACTGTTTAATCCATAAAAATGCCACTGTTTTGGAAGTTCAAAGTGCCACTGTTTCTGTTTTAAAAATGCCACTGTTTCTGTTTTAAAAACGCCACTGTTTCTGTTTTGAAAACGTTTAAAACGTCACTGTTTTGCTGCTGTATGCTCACTGTTTTGCTGCTGTATGCTCACTGTTTTGCTGCTGTAAATGCTCACTGTTTTGCTGCTGTATGCTCACTGTTTTGCTGCTGTAAATGCTCACTGTTTTGCTGCTGTATGCTCACTGTTTTGCTGCTGTAAATGCTCACTGTTTTGCTGCTGTATGCTCACTGTTTTGCTGCTGTATGCTCACTGTTTTGCTACTGTAAATGCTCACTGTTTCGCTGCTGTATGCTCACTGTTTTGCCGCTGTAAATAGCCACTGTAAATGATTAGTTTTAATTGATTTAGGTGCGCTTAAGAAGTGAGAATATTTCGCTGCCGTTGGTAATATTTAAGGAAAGCTAAGGTAAGTGTCAGGTGATGATGCCTAATGTAACTATTGACTACTGGTATAGAATTGTAACATGATGCTCCATATGCCGTAAAAATATTATGTTCCATTATAATGAAAGGAAACTGCCAAATATGTGCCGTGATGACTATATGATTATGAGGTAAAGACGTTATGTGGCAGCATAACGCATATGAAAGGTATATAAGCATGCATCTTACATTTTACCGCATTTTTACGCTTTGTGTGTGAAAGCATAGCATGACATGCATGTATCAAGATCATATAGGCCTTGTTTTAGAATAGTTATGTACAGGACCATGTGTTTGAGCAAGCATCATGTAGGCATCCCCAAGGTACCGGGGTATGGGACACTTGGCATCAGTCCGCATAAGCCCACAGATGGAATCCACATGGAGCTCAGGTGCCAAGGGTATATTTGATTCCACTGTGAAGTGCGCGCACGACGGTGCTAAAAGCGCAAAGGAAAGGCGTTATATACGCAATATATGAATATGATAAAAAGGAAAAGGAACAAGGATATGTTGAAGTGACTGTTTATGATTTTGTGCCTAGTTAATATTGTTATATTACTGGTTTTATTGCCACACTACTGGGATTATTCTCACCCCTTCGGGGCTGCTATTTTCCTAAATGGCAGGAGGACATAAAAGCACATGAAGACGTGATATTTTGCTGATGATTGCTGATGCGTGGATTATCAGTGTTGCTGTTTGTTTTAAATGGATAACTGTAATGCTAAATGTTTTGGTACTTTTGGATGACTGTAGTCTTGATCATATTCATGTTAACTTGAACTTTATGAACAATGGCTATTTTGGAAAAACCTTTGTGAAAAGAATTTAAGTGTTGAAAATTTTTATACGGATTTGTATTCTGCTTTGTTAGCTCATGTGACGTTAACGACTCTAATTCCGCTTAGCAAACGACTCTCTTGGATGCATACAAGGGAGGGCGTTACACTTCAACTGCACAATAATGAAGATATAAGGAGCCGTCATTTTTTACGATATATTCGAACGTACAACATGATTTTTGCCTTCACCTCCTTCGGTGCAAAAGTTGATAGATCTGTAAATGAAGGTTCTGGACCTTACTGTTTTCGAGTTGGAGGACAGGTTCATCATTTAATAGGAAGCCTTATTCCGCCTGATAACACGTCTCCAAAATTTGCTCAACTTTATATCTACGATACCGAGAATGAAATTGACAATAGATTGGATTTTCTAAGGCATTGCTCTTTGTTTATTTTCGCATTTTTTGTGCATTGAAGTGTATTATCTGTGTTATTATAGTTAGTTTACTAACGATTACATGTTATTGGTAATGTAGTCCCACAAACAATGAAGACATCCTAGATCCCGGTATTGTGAGATCTTTGAAGGAAATGCTAGATGAGCACAACAGAATTGCGCAATCTTTTCGGTATGCTAGAGACCGTTATAAGGAAGATGACTTCAATGGGGTGAAGTCGAGGCTTATTCGAAAGCGTGGTAGCGATGGAAGAGTTTATAATCTTCCCTCTGCATCTGAAGTTGCTGCTTTGATTGTAGGAGATATAGACAACGTCATGGGTGACAGAGACATCATTGTGGAGACACAAACCGGACTTTTGCAGCGCATTGATGTCAAGCATCCCCTGTATCTTGGCTTACAATATCCTTTGTTATTTCCTTATGGAGAGGATGGTTATCGCGATGATGTCCAGCGTGCTTCCATTTCCAGTGGTACGACAAACCCAAGATCAACGATTAGCATGAAAGAATTCTTTTCGTTTAGGCTTCAAATGAGATCAGGGGAGTCCCAAATTCTTCTTCACTCCAGAAAACTATTCCAGCAATTCCTGGTTGATGCTTATACTATGGTTGAGTATGACCGTCTTAATTTCATCCGCCATAATCAAAATCAACTAAGGGCAGAGTTGTACAAAAATATAATACATGCATGGGATAAAGGGGAGGATGCAGCTGTTAAAACTGGAAAGCGTATTATTCTTCCTTCTTCATTCACGGGCGGACCTAGATATATGCTGAGAATTGTAAGGATGCTTTTGCAATCTGCCGTTGTGCTGGATATCCTTATCTTTTTATAACAATTACCTGCAATCCTAAGTGGCCAGAGATTACACGGTTTCTTAGGGCCAGAAACTTAAACGCTGAAGATCGACCTGATATTCTTTGCAGAGTTTTCAAGTTCAAATTAGACCAATTGCTCCATGATTTAAGAAAAGAACATGTTCTTGGCAGAGTTAACGCATGTAAGTATATGGGCAAAATCAATTTTTACAACTTTACTGGAACCCACAAATGCTCTATATGTATTATTGTCTTCTAATCCGGCCGTTGTTCGTTTATTGAACTGTAACAGATGTTTGTACAATTGAATTTCAAAAACGTGGACTCCCTCATGCTCATATTTTGTTGTTCTTGCACCCTTCTAACAAGCCCAATAGTGGACTTGATATTGATAGATTGATTTCAGCAGAGATTCCAAACAAGGAAACCCATCCTTCTCTCTTTCTTGCTGTCACCAGTTACATGATGCATGGTCCCTGTGGTGCTAACAATTACAAGTCACCTTGCATGAAGGAGGGAAAGTGTACAAAGAAATTTCCGAAGGGTTTTTGTTCCCGTACGACTATTGATGATGACGGATTCCCTCATTATAAGAGAAGAGATAATGGGAGGGTTGCGAAGAAAAATGGTGTTGAACTTGATAATCGTTTTGTTGTGCCTTATAATGCAAAACTCCTTTTAAAGTACCAAGCTCATATTAATGTGGAATATACCTGTCAGACCAGTGCTATTAAATATCTTTTTAAATACATTCATAAAGGAAATGATAGAGTTACTGCTGCTATACATCATTCAGATGATGAAATTAAAATGTTTTATGATTGCAGGTACTGAAATTAATCTCCATTAGCTTTTGAATTACTGTGCATGTATTATTTTTTTTACTAGACTCCATTTAACATAATTCTTTATTTATGATAGGTATGTATCCGCATGTGAAGCTGCTTGGAGAATATTTGGATTTGAAATTCATTACAGAAACCCCCCTGTGATGAGATTGCCTTTTCACTTACCCAATGAAAAGACCGTTGTTTTTCATGATACTGCATCAATATCTGAAGTAAAGACAAGGGAGGAGTTTAGACAATCAATTTTTGAGAGTTGGATGGATGCAAATAAAAAATTCCCAGAAGGTAGACATCTTACTTATGCCGAATATCCAACTCATTTTGTTTATAATGCAAATAGTCAAGAATGGCATCCTAGAAAAAAAGGATTCTCAATTGGAAGAATAAATCGTTTTTCTGCAAATAGTGGAGAAGATTCTTATCTTCGAATGCTTCTTAATTTTAAAAAGGGTTGCACAAGTTATGAGGACCTGAGAACTATCAATGGGGTGATGTTTCCAACATTTAAAGATGCTTGCTATTCTCTTGGACTTTTTGATGATGACAATGAATACATTGATGCAATTAAGGAGGCAAGTTCTTGGCAGTCAGCTTCTTATCTTAGACGCCTTTTTGCTCTGTTGTTGGTCGGTAACTCAATGAATAGACCTGAAAAAACACTTTCTCTCTGACGATGTTCTTTATCGACATAGAACAACAGTAGGACATCCAGGTATTCATTATGAACATATCGTATGCATTATAATTTTTTTATCATTATTTTTTTCTGTTGAATATACCACTTTTTTGTGGCAAAAATAATGTACCATGAGTACTATTATAATTGTACTTTCAATTGTCATTTTTTCATTGTTTTCCACGTTTCTACAGATGCAATTCTTACTGAAGAACAAATAAAAAACACAACACTTGCTGAAATTGATAAAGTGCTACAGAGTAATGGAAAATGCCTTTCTGATTACCCTTCAATGCCCTGCATCACTGGTGCATCTTTGCTTGATATGCACAACCGCTTAGTGCTTGATGAATTATTGTATGACAGATTGTTTTTGGTTAAAGAACATAAAAGACTAATGAGTTCCCTTACAGATGAGCAAAAAGTTGTCTATGACAAGATAATTTCGGCAGTTTCAGTGGGTACAGGGGGATTCTTTTTTCTATATGGCTTTGGTGGTACAGGAAAGACATTTATTTGGAATACATTGTCAGCATCCATTAGATCAAAAGGCGAAATTGTACTTAATGTTGCTTCTAGCGGGATTGCATCACTTTTGCTTCCTGGAGGCCGGACAGCACACTCTAGATTTCGTATTCCAATTCAGATCACTGAGGATTCAACATGTAATATACGGCAGAATTCTAATATTGCCGAATTGCTGGCGAAAACAAAGCTAATCATATGGGATGAAGCTCCAATGGTACACAGATTTTCCTTTGAGGCTCTAGACAAAACACTTAGAGATGTTCTTAGATTTTCTGATTCAAGTTGTGTTGATAAACCATTTGGTGGGAAAGTTGTTGTTCTTGGGGGTGACTTCAGGCAAATCTTACCTGTTGTTCCTCATGGAAGCAGACAAGATATAGTCCATGCAACCATTAATTCTTCTTGTCTTTGGTCTCATTGTCATTTATTAACTTTGACCAAGAACATGCGGCTTAGTTCTGGAAGTGACACTCACAATTTAATGGAAATAAAGGAATTTTCTGATTGGCTTCTTAAAGTCGGGGATGGTGTTCTTGGAGATGATGTGGATGGAGAATCTATTATAACAATTCCAGATGAATTATTGATTAAAGAATCACCGAATCCACTTTCAAATTTGATGGATTTTGTGTATCCTGATATCTTGGATCATATTTTAGAACCCACATTCTTTAAAGAACGTGTCATTCTGACTCCAAAATTGGCAGATGTTTCTATTTTAAATGAGAACTTAATGTCTTTGATTCCAGGTCACGAAAGAATATATTTAAGTTCAGATAATATTTTGAAGCAAGACGGTAATTCTTCCCTTGAGGATGATGAATTCTCACCTGAGATCTTAAATACCTTCTCCTGTTCTGGGCTTCCAGATCATAAATTAATTTTGAAGGTCAAAGTTCCAGTCATGCTATTAAGAAATATTGACCAATCAAGAGGTTTATGCAATGGAACAAGATTGCTTATTACAAGATTAGGCAATCATGTGGTTGAGGCAACTGTTCTTACAGGAAGCAATATAGGAGAAAATGTGTTAATCCCTAGAATGACAATGAGCTCCTCAAGTCATTCTTTTCCTGTAAATTTCCAAAGAAGACAATTTCCCCTCGTGGTTTCATTTGCCATGACAATCAATAAGAGTCAAGGACAATCGCTTTCTCATGTTGGAATTTATCTACCCAGGCCAGTCTTTAGTCATGGGCAATTATATGTGGCACTATCCCGAGTAAAGAGCAAAAAAGGATTGAAGATTTTGATACTTGATGATGATGGTTGTGTTACAAACAGTACCTTTAACATAGTCTACAAAGAAGTATTTCAGAGATTACTGTAATTTATATTGCTTCAGTCAATTGGATATAACGTTGCTCTTTGGTACAGGTAAAATCTGCATTCCTTAAGTTATATTTTTTTCAAATGTTGATTAGTGTTGGATTTTGATTATTTTTATACTGTATTTTTAAAATACGATTCTGAAATTCAAAAGCAAAAAACCACATTGAATAATACTTCTGACAATTACCTGTTCAATTCTTCTGTTCTTTATTCGCTAAATCATATGTTATGCTAACATATACTGTTTTTATTTCTTTTATAGTTAGCAGGCTGATGTCAGAGATATTTTGCTGGAACACCGAATTGTATCACTGTTATTTGTGAACTATTTTATGTGTGTCGTCTTATCACCGTTGATTTCCGTCAATCAACGATTATCATTTTAGCAAATTAAACTTATTAATTAATTATTAATTTACAATAAATGATGACCGTTGATTGACGGAAATCAACGGTGATAAGACATGGTTGTAAGAGATGGTAAACAAAAAAGGTTGTAACTATAACCTTTCTCTTTGTTGTCATGCAAAATAGTGTTATTCTATTTATCACTTTTGCAAATTTATCACTTTTGCAATTGGACGTGAAGGTTACTCGATACAATTAAACGTTTCATCCTACAAAATTTTATTTTACTTTTTTATCTTTCTGAATGCTACAGCCTTTTCAAGTTAAAAATTATAACAATACAATTATTTTTTATTATGATATTATTATTAAGAGTTTCATATCAAGATCAACGTGTGGATTTAACAGTAAGACGACACACCAACGACAGCGACAACGATTTTGTTCTTTTTTCCCCGGGCATCGCACGGGTAATT
>JAVKPL010004401.1:0-21815 GCA_032173675.1 Gastrolobium villosum
CCCCAATAGCTTATTGTTCACACGGCACAGCTACTGTTCTTCGAAATCCCAGAATATCCGGATATTACAAAGTGCATATCCGGATATGCAATATCCGGATATCACACTGACCATATCCGGATATACCATATCCGGATATCAAGGTCCCATATCCGGATATGAATATCCGGATACCATATCCGGATATTGATATCCGGATATCTGTTCGACAAATATCCGGATATCTCACGACAGAATGCAGTTTCTGCATTTCGTGGATATCCAGTCCAAAGGGTCCAACTTTAACTAATTATAGACACTTAAACATGCATTTCTAGGTGTGTTTAACCTTCCCCACCCTTAAGTTATCAACTTAGCTCAATACATGCATCAAGGTTCCATTTTTAAGCATTTAAACTTATGATCATGGTTGGTATAACTTACTAAAGCTCAAAACAGAGCAAGGTGTGCTCTTGGAGCTTCCCAAGCTGACTCTACAGGTCTGACATTCAAGGCACACGAAAATGTCCCAAAAGTAAGGAACTTTCTTCACAAAGGTGAGTTCTTTCCTCCCAAGGAAGCTACTTGAAGCTTCAACACCCACACTACACAAACTCAGCCTCACACCTTCACCCAACACAGCTCTCTCAACTCAGAAAAAGGTCAACAATGCAGTCCCAAGGCTGGCTGACCCTCACCAAGCAAGGTCTCACAAGCCCAAGGTATTTGGAGAAGAAACCAAGGAGAAAGAAAGCTCCTTGGCTCACAACAATGGAGGAGAAGGTGACAAGAGGTGGCTGGAGTGTTTGCAGAAAAAGGAGGCACGTAGGTTTAATTTTTAACCTAGGATCATGTGCCATCTAATGCATAAATAGGCATTTAAGCCAAACCTGCAGTATTAGCAACGCAAAAGATCTTGATACCAAACTTTGGAATCTAGACCTACATATTTTTCTAAGATTTTTCATATTTTTATTTTATTTTTCGGAATACCTTTCTGGTACGCGCTTTTCCATAGCCAGTATCAATTCTTGCATCAGATTTCATCATTTTGACTTGAAACTCGTTTTATAAGTCCTACATAATATTCTAGTAATTATCATGCAATTCTTATAATTTTCCGGGATACTTTTCCGGTACGCATTTATACCGGGTAGCAGAACCGGTATCTGCACTTTTCTTCCGAAAAGCGACTTTCAGCATTCTTACCCACTAATTATAATTATTAAAGTCTCATAATAATTATTAGGGTCAATTATGAAATTATTTCCTAATTATCATAATTAATTCATTAATTACCTTAATTAACGGTGCGGGTTCTTACAGCTCACAAGTCTCCATATTCCTATGGCTCCCTTGACTCCAACAGGTACTCAATACAGAACCTTAAAATGGAAGAGTTGGCCCCTTATTCCTAAGGTGACCAGAAGTATTTTTGCCATGACACTACCTTCTCCTAATGGCCAAGCTGTCTGAAATCTCTTCCTTATGGAAGTTCCTTTCTCAGTATGTGTTCAATTTCCATTGATACACAATGAATATAGCTTACATAGCCAGAGAAAGACCAAAAAGCTTCAGTCAAGAGTTTCGAAAATAGTTCTTTAAGAGTTCCAAGTTTATCCATTCCACAGATAGTTCAGCTCATGGCTGATATTTTAAACATGATTATTCCAAACTGAAATCCCATAGACCCGAGATTCAGTTAAGAGATAACGAATGGAACGAAGAGAAAAACACTTATATTAAATTTAAAAGATAGTTTACAGAAGAAATCAAAAATGGAGAAGGATGGTTTGATGCTCGTGAGGAGTCTTAGGGGTTGATACAAAGAAGAGAAGAGGGGTTGTCATTTAACTACAGTTACAACTTAAGATAAGACTAAGCTCCTAACTACTACTAAGTGATCTCTTCCTTTTGGGCTTCAAACCCTCCAGGATTCGATGATGTTTTTGTGTGTGGGGCGTCCTATTTATAGATGGAAGTGGAGTGGCGATCTTGTAAATCCATTAGAGCTGGTTGCTTGAGCGAGGAGACGGGACGGTGGCAGCAGAGTATAGAAGTTGCGCAGATTGCTGGATGGGTCAGGATTTGTTGATGATTAGCCGTTGTTTACAGTCCCTCCCATGCCTTGCTTTCTTTTTTAGCCAATGAGAACTCTTGATTCTATGCTCTTCACGTTTCCTGCTGCTCAGTTGGTGCACCACCTCTGCTTTTAGAAGAGTTTAAGTCCACGTTTCCTGCAAAGTGTATAGAGGCATTAAATGTGTGGAGCAGGTGCATTAAATGCGTCTCAGTCTGTTCCCCTTTTAATATATTTTAAAGGAATACGTTACCATATGTTCCCCTATTGTGTTTTTATCACAAATGTACAAAATAAGTGATTTTTATGCTGAAGTTGCTCATCAGATGAGAGAACGTGCGGTATTATGCCATCAAAATGGGATTAGATGGGAACGAATTTACGTCCCATCACTTGCCAAAACATAATTACTTCCACTGTCAGTCACCACTTGAACAACATTTTGTTCACCAATCTCCATCACAAAAGTGTCCAAAATTTGACATAATTTCTCACCAGTCTTGACATAAGAAGAAGCATCAATACTATTGGCAAACATAGTTCCTGATTGACAATTCACTAAGAAATTTATCAAAGCTCTACCCTTCTTATCTGTCCATCCATCAGACATAATAGAACATCCGTAGTTTACTCTCTCTATCTCATGCTCTTTCAATAGTTCCTTGGTGTACTCTAACTTCTTTTGAAGGAGTGTAACTCTACATCCATAATAAGATGGACCTTCAAATGAGGACCATAGTTCCCTATTGCTTCAACCATCAACCTGAAACTTCTAGAGCGTACAACATTGAAAGGTAACCCATTCGTTACTAAAATTTCTTAAAAAATATATTATAGTTTTTGGAAGGGAGTTGTGTTTGAATCACAACTTTTGCATTTTGTAATTTAAAAAAAAAATCATTTAGTTAATTGTAATAATTTTTTTTATAATATAATAATTGAATGGCTAACTATTTCAAGAAATAAGTTGGTGTCAATTAATTTTTTTTTAATTTACAAAACAATTTTCTAACTCTAACTTAATAACATTTTAATACTTATTTTTCTTAATTGAAAGTATCATACTCTAATAAAAAGATTTATTTATTATATTATATCATAATTATAAAAATATTAACTTGTTTAATATTAATATTAGGGTTTGCTTTTTCTGCAGTTAATGTAGATAAATTATCTGCAGTAACACCAATACGACGTCGTTTTGGGACAAAAATCATGGTATTTTTGTAATTTTAATTTATTTCAAGGTTATAATAGTCTTTATAAGTATAATTTTTTAATTTTTCAATCCCAAAACGACTTCATTTTGGGAGTAAATGCAGATAACTTATCTGTAATAGCTGCAGAAATATTTTTCTGTTAATATTATTAGTTTAAACAAAATAAAATTGTATCTTCAATGAAAAATACAAACCTTGTAATATTTTAAAAATATTAATTTAATTAAAATCAATAATATTTTTAATTATTTTCATTTAGAAAAAAATATACATATGGGCGCACTACACGAAAAACAGGATTCAGCGTCAGTTTCTTCAAGGCGGTTGATAATCACCGCCTTTAAACCCGAAGCTTCAGGTATGTCAAGCGGCAACTTCCAAAATTCATTCCTTATTTCTCCTAATTCCTTAAGCCAAGTTTTGTCCATTCTTATTCTCTTTGTTCCAGATTGATAAGTCATTTATCTATAGCCACACATTGTCTTACTATATCTCAAGCCATTTCCTGCATGTTTATTTCTAGCACTCCTCTTCTCTAGACCCCAATTTCTATTTTCCTTCATTTTCTCTAATTTGTCTTCTTTTTCTGTGCCCTAACCTAATCTCATTATTTCAGGTGATTCTTCCTGTTGATGAAAAAACAACATTGGCTCCATATCGTGCTTGCGTTGCTGCGAAACAAAAGGTGAATCACGATTTCATTTTTCGATTTCCGCTAGTACGTCATGAAGGAATGGACATACTTTGAATTTTGAATACATCATTCTTTGAACTTTCTGATTCAAAGTATTATATATTTCTGATT
Organism: Gastrolobium villosum; assembly: GCA_032173675.1. Taxonomy (NCBI): domain Eukaryota; kingdom Viridiplantae; phylum Streptophyta; class Magnoliopsida; order Fabales; family Fabaceae; genus Gastrolobium; species Gastrolobium villosum. The sequence continues at coordinate 4,085 of JAVKPL010004401.1, forward strand.
TTTACTTATTTTCCTTAATATGTTATGGGTTAATCAAGTGACACTCCAACTAGTTTGGGATGAATGTAATGGTGATGTTTTAAGCATGATCTGCTACGTTTGGGTGACTTTTTTTTTTTGATGTTTCAGCATTTTGATAAGATTTGGCTAATTTTTGATTCAGCACAATCGTGTGATTTTTGCAAGATATTATACTAAAATTTCTGTTGGTTTATGGAATTATCTTCTTTTGTGATTTTTTGAATAGTGGTGGAGTTGAATGTTTTCATGAGAATTGAGAAGGTAAAACTCTCTCATTCGAACTCTAGACTCATCACTATTTGTATTTTCAACATTTTCACTATTTTTTTAACATTTTTTTTGGATATGAACGTGACTTCATTTTGAAGAAGAAGCCATATAAAAAATCTTGTGGTATGATTTCTTCTGTTACTGGAGTTATCACTGCACTTCTTCAATCATGCAATTCAATTTTATGCTTTATATATATTTTTTTAAATATGAAATATAAATGACATATAATAACAAGCTCCGTTGAATCTGAATCTCTGTTAAGGTGGAAGAAGCAAGGCCAACAACTCATGAAAGCCATTAGCAGGTCCTGTGTTTAGGTGCATTTATGCCAAAGATTCTCTCTTGGACTTGCCTTCTCTTGTTCAATCTCCATGGGAATTCTTCAGGTCACTTTCATTTTCATTTTTATTTTATTTGTTGTCAAATGGAAATCAATAGAATGTATTCAATGTTCAAATGTTTCATAATACTGGTTTTATGGCTTAATCCACATAATGCATGATGTGTTTAAGTTCTGATGAAAAATCTTGCCTTATAAATTCTGGGAAACCCGTTTTGTTCTTTTTAGTTGTCAAATCCTTCTTCTTGAACCTCACTACATTGCACACATTTTAGACATTAAGCTAATTAATTGCATGAAATCTTAAATAATGTTATTAGGAATATTTGGAATTATGATATAAAAATATGTTTAAATAAAAAAAAATGGCCCATGCAGGTCTCGAACCTGCGACCTTCGCGTTATTAGCACGACGCTCTAACCAACTGAGCTAATAGGCCACTTGATTTTCAATTATTAATATTTTAATTAAAATTTATTTACTAATCGCTTCATTTTTGTGCTTAGCAACCTCTGAAGATTGAATATGAAGTTGTAGAAGTGTAGTTGTAGTTGGGTTTGAGAATTCATTCTGAGCAGTTTTGAATCTTTTGATGCTTCCCTATGCAGGGACACTACAACAAGGTGCCCTGCAATCCAATGCTGGGTCGGCGTCAAAATACCGATTCAAAGGTACCACCATTTATTTAAAAATAAAATTTGTATCAATTTAATTTCTTATGACATATGAGAGTGAGTATATTTTGATTAGTAGAGGCTAAATAAAAAAAAAATTAATAGGGACTAAATTAATAATGAACACAATTATAGTGGAACCAAATATAATTTTTCACATCTAGCTAGCTACCTAAAAAAAAATCAATTTTTTCGATTTATAGCCTAGAAGTTATATTTTATAATCTTTAATCTTTTGTGCTGGCAGGGGACTATCAAGCAATGAACATAGGAATTACATGGTTGTTGTTGTATAATTAGTACTGAATGAACATGCGAGTTTTGGTATGAATTTTTTTTTAAGTTTCTTGTTGAAGATCCTCTGGTTCCTCTTGCTTCTGTATCTCTCAATTCTCACCTTGCTTTGCTTCTCTGAATCATAATGATAAATAATAAAAAGAGCGGTAAATATTGTAGAGTTGTTTCTATTTTGCTAGTTTTTTTATTTATACTTTCCGGCGTCATCTTTTAAGGTTTAAGGCTTGAATCAAAATCATTTAAAGCAGTACTATCTAGATAAATTCATATTCAATAAATAAGTCCACCAACCCCGGTTAAAAAAATATTATTTTTTAATGATATAAATAATTGTAAGATAACAGATCAGCAAATAATTTTCCAAAAAAAGTAAAAAAATAGCAGCAGCAAATACAAAAAACAGCAGCAAATATTTTAAAAAAAAACAACTTCGCAGATTCGCGGCGGTTTAAAATCGCCGCTAAAAATATTAAAATATCATTTTAACGTCGGTTAACTATATATAATGACGGTTTTATTTTTAACGTCAGTTGTTCTGACGGTTGGGTGAAACCGACTCTAAAATTTTTAATGGCGCCAATTTTTACGTCGGTTTTAAAAAGGCCAGTAAAAAATTTAGGGGCGGTTCAAACCGCCGCTAAGATGAAAATTATCCGCCGCTAAAATACTCTTTTGTTGTAGTTCCGTATTAATATTACCATTTATTAATATTATTTACAAACAAATAATAGTTAAAAATACCATGATTTTTTCCCATATCAAGGTAAATATTATGGGACACTGCTAGATATTTATAACAAAATTGCCTTTATTTACAACATGTGGATATGTGTCATTAAGCCATGCATAATGGTGTGTATTTTAAAAAGTAAAAATTAACCACTCAAACTTACAGCGGGGGTCAGTGTGCAAGTATGCGCTAGCTCTAGTTCACAGTGAACGTATTACCCACAAGTTGCTACATGGTCCTGGAATGCATGTTTAAGAATGCACATATGACAAAGCATATTAGCCACAAGTTATTCTAGGTGGTTATGTGCGTTTAAGGAAAGCATGGAGTTTATGCACAATGTATAAAACATGTCATGGTGGATGTGTGTGATCAAGTTGCGCATGTGGGTCAGCGTAATTCCCACAAGAGAGTTTTATGTGTGCAGGATGCCTACGTAGGGGTTCATGTGTTCTATCTCTTGGATGGATATAATGTGTGTAATACTCACTCGTCCAAATGGTAGATGTGCGTGTTCAAGTTGCTGGCAGGGAGTGTGTATGTTTAAATCAAACATGGGATTTATGCGCAACTAGTTACACAATAATTGCATTAATGCATAATACATATATGCTCATACTTAACTAATGTAGTCGGTTGCATAGTATATACTTGATGTGCAACTAGTTGCGCACATGATCTATATGCACTATCATGTGGCAAGCTCTACCGAGTTGCGCATGTACCATAAGCGCAACTAATAAAACATCAAGTACATGCTTGCATAAAGGACCACAAGTACTTATATATGCTTGGTGCACAACTATTTGCAACAATGGAAAATGTGAAACCCACAACAAATTATCACGTGGAAGTTGCATACAGATCATGTGCGCAACTATTAACATAAGATTTTGAAAGAAACATATTTATGTGCTGTCATTTCTATTATCATTTGAAAGGATCTGAGCATCATTTTTGTACACTTATAACTTGAAACTCTTAACTTCATGCACCACTTCAACACTTTTAGTTCTTGATAGTCGTTGTTGCCTTCACATGTGAATATTCAAATATGTATTTACAATACCAAAAAAAATTATATATGTCTACAATACTACACAAACGAAATTTAGGTTTTTTCATAATGCCAAAATCATTCGTAATAGGATTAAATAGCATGTGATTCCTTGACATATAAAATGTACTTAAAAATCTATAGTTTTTTTGTTCAAATATTTGACGAGAAATTAATTATATTGAAAAAATTTCAATGGAAAAATATTCTGCTGAATTTTTTTTACAGAATCTATTGGTCATAGATTTTTGAAGGAAAACAGATTCCATCGGAACTTTTTGACGGAATAAATTTTCCATCGATAATATTTACAAAAAAGATTTGTTCAATATTTTTGACGAAATCTATTTTTGGGCAAAGATTTACGACAGAATTTATTTTTCGTCAAGATTTTTGACAAATATGATTTCTTCAATAGTTTTAACGGAACATGTTTTTCGTCAAAAAATTTCGATGAAGTATTTTTCTATGGAAAGTGTAAGAACCCGCACCGTTAATTAAGGTAATTAGTAAGTTAATTATGATAATTAGGAAATAATTCCATAATTGACCCTAATAATTATTAATGGGCTTAGATAATTATATTGAGCGAGTAAAAATGCTGAAAGTCGCTTTTCGGAAGAAAAGCGCAGATACCGGTTCTGCTACTCGGTATAAATGCGTACCGGAAAAGTATCCCGGAAAATTATAACGAACGCATGATAATTACTAGAATATTATGTAGGACTTGTAAAACAAGTTTCAAGTCAAAATGACGTAATCTGATGCCAGAACTGATACTGGCTATGGAAAAGCGCGTACCGGAAAGGTGCTCCGAAAAATAAAATAAAAATATGACAAATCTTAGAAAAATGCGTAGGTCTAGAATCCGAAGTTTGAGATCAAGATCTTTTACTTTGCGATTAAGGCTAATACTGTGTGATTAGTGGCTTGTGCCTATTTATACAATAGTTGCACACATTTCTAGGTCATTTGTAGCCACCTACGTAGAGAGCACTTGTTGCTGCAGCTGCCACTTCTCTTCTTCTTCTTCTTCTTCTTCTTCTTCTTCTTCTCTTCTTCTTCCTTCTTCTTTCCTTAGCCAAGTGATCACCTTTCATGCTTGTTTATGACATTTGTGAAGGTGAGAGTTAATCTTGGGGCTGCTTTGTGGCCATCATTCTGAGTGGAGAGGTAGTTAGTGAGCATGAGTTTGAAGCTTTAGTAATGGCTACTTTGTGGTAGTCATTGTGAGCTTCAAAGTGCCTTCTTGTGGTGCAAGAACCCACCTTGAAGTGCCATTTTCGTGCTCCTACTTAGGCTGAGTTTGAGGAACCTTGGAGAGCTCCAAGAGCACTGCCTATTCTGTTTTTGAGCTTTGGTAAGTTATACCAACTATGATCATGGGTTTAAATGCTTAAAAATGGAACCTTGATGCATGTATTGAGCTAAGTTAATAACTTAAGGGTGGGGTAGGTTAAACACACCTAGAAATGCATGTTTAAGTGCCTTTAATCGGTTAAAAAGTTGAACCTATGGATTGGATATTCACGAAATGCAGAAAATGCATTCTGTCGTGAGATATCCGGATATTGTCGGGCAGATATCCGGATATCAGTATCCGGATATGATATCCGGATATCCATATCCGGATATGGGGACAGCAACGAACCTGTTTCGGTAAAAATTCGATATCTTGAGCTACAGAGCTCCAAATCGAGTGCCGTTTGGACCTATGTGTAGCTAACACATAAGGATATAACCCTGTAAAATTTCGTAGCCATTGGATAAGTGGTTTGATCTCAGTGTTAGTTTAAAGTCGCGTCTTGGTTGCTGGAAATTCAGTTGGCAGCAGTCACTTTGCGAAAATCATAACCGGAGTTATACAACTCCGATTGAGACATAAGATATGTCGTTGGAAAGCTTGTGAGGTCTAGTTTAACATATTAAAATCTCAGAATTTTTGGTAAAGAATTACAACTGCAGTTTTAATAAAATGGAACCTTGGGAGTGATATCTCGCGAAATGCAGAAACTGCATTCTGTCACGAGATATCCGGATATGATATCCGGATATTGGTATCCGGATATGGGCTTGGAGATATCCGGATATGCCCCCGACATATATTTGGATATTCTGGGTTTTCGAAGAACAGTGAGGTACTGTTCATACACATCGGAGTTATGGGTTTGTGGACCCTATTTTGATGGAGTTGAACTTCTGTAAACACTTAATTAAGTCAGAATCAAGGGACTAAGGGCTTGTGGCTTGGTGGGAAGTCTTAAGACGTAAAACATAACAAAGAAACGTAGTCTTTATGTTTATGCGTACGAGCTATGTTATTGATATGATCGCTGGTCTAAATCAGATTGTGATTTCTGCTGTGTTGGACCTTGAGCGGTGAGGACTCTTGGCTTGGATTGATTGCTTGCAAGGTAAGCTTTCGTGTCCTCGGTTTAGCCATTTTGATGTTCCACCATGTCCCATGGGGATGGGTTTATGCATGCTGTGTTACATGCTTTGATTATTTTGAAATGCTGTTGAGCTGTTTATATGTAATGAGCTATTATGATATGCATGTGGTGTCCACCTAGACGGCAATCCTGAGTATGTAGTACATACAAGATGGAGAAGCATGTGGGTGAGGTGCAGGTAGTATCCATGTACTCATGTAGGCATAGACGTATTCCTACATTTCTCTGGCCAGTAGATTTGAAAGCACACATGACATGATTAATTGCTGCATCGCATGATTTTAGAACTTATACTGTAATACTGTTTTTAGAACTTATATTACACATGTAAGTGAGCTTGGGGTGGAGACTCCTTGAGGACCCCTTGTCTTACTGAGATTTCTTGTTAGAGATCTCACCCCACGTTTGGGGACGCTTATTTCAGGATCAGGTAATGTTGAGGGCTCAGGTGGCAGGAGGCCAGAGTTGAGCTGATTGATGATATGTTGACTGCTGTTATGCTATTTCTACTATTGCTTATGTTTTCTGCTTTAATTATGTTAAGCTTATGTTGAGACTATTTGTGGGCATTGTTGCCTTATTTGGTGAGCATGGGGTTTGTCCATGCCACATGATTGTTATCGTCTTTTTATGTTAATGTTGTAATTAAAGTATCAGGATTTTGACCCAGGCTACTTGTGTAGACCTGTGGCCTTAGATACTCACTATTATTTATATATGAGGTATTCCAGTTAGATGTCTTGCAATTTACATACAGGCAGTATTTTTATGAAAATGATTAAGTAACCAAGTTGGTTAAGTTAATGACGTCATAATTGAATTAAAGAAAAAGTTATTCCGCATTTTAATTAAGCATGGCTTAATACGATAGCGTGTTAACAATCCGGGTTAACACGGGCTGTTACATTTTATGGTATCAGAGCACTTTCTAGGGAAAAGCCTGTATGTATTGCAATAACTTAGGATGTGTCGTTGCGTGTCTACTTTGTGTTCTCTCTAATTGGTGTGCGTTACGATAATGCATATGTGACCACATGGCGTGGGCCTGATCAACTCATACTTTGTGTAACTTGTGCAGAGTCATGGTGCCACCGAGGAGGAACACGAGTACGAGCGAGGATCAGACGGATCCTGTCCTGGCTGCATTAGCTGAAATGCAGGCGGCCCGACTAGCCGACCAGGAAGCCACGAGGCTGGCGAACCGGGCGATGCTGGACGCAATCCGAGATGCGAACCGGCAAACCACGGCAGAGGTTCTGGAGGAGAACCGGATGGCCAACATGACGATGATGAGGGTCATGTTGGAGGAGTTGAGGGCTGGTCCTGCTGCGGGCCAGGGTCCTCCACCACCTCCACTGCCTCCACCGCCTCCACCTCCGCCTAGTCAACAGGAGGACACCCAGAGCCAGATGGGTGAGGGTAGTCATTTGACGGGGGCTATGCAGACTATCCCCGTACTTGCTGAGGATCATGACGAGATCGATCGCCGGCTGAATGCTTTCCGCAAGCATAAGCCACCTACCTTCGACGGATCGTATGATCCCATTGCTGCTGCGAGATGGCTACAGGCGCTGGACAAGATTTTCCGGATCATGCAGTGCACGGATCCGCAGAAGCTGTTGTTCGCCACTTATATGCTGGAGGGCGAGGCCCATGAGTGGTGGACCAATCTCTCTCAGGTCTACGAGATGCAGGGTCATGTGATGACGTGGCCATTCTTCGAGGAGAGTTTCCTGGGTCAGTACTTCCCTTATGACTCACAGGAGAGGAAGCAGGGGGAGTTTGACCGGTTGGTACAGGGCTCGTTGTCTGTTGACGAGTACCTGGCCAAGTTCAATGAGCTGGTCAAGTTCTCTCATTTCCGCATGGCGAGACCGACTCCCATTTTTCTGGCGGCCAAGTTCCGAAGGGGAATTAATGAGGATATTGCTGGACATCTCGCCGGTTCTGCTTCGAGAGACTTCGGAGCGTTGGTGCAGCAGTGCCGCGACATCGAGGACTACTGCCGGGCGAGTCAGGCCAAGAGGGCCAAGGTTGAGGTGCCGCAGAGCGCTGGTGGTTCTACTCCCTGGAAGAACAAGAATTTTGCCAACAAGGGCAAGGGCAAACCGTTGGCGGCTAAGCAAGCGCCAAATCAGTTCAGAAAGACTGCCGCTCCGGGGAACGCCGCTAGACCTCCTGCTCCCAGATATTCGGGATGCGGGAAGTCACATTTTGGGTCGTGCTCTACCGGTCAGCTGATATGTTTCCAGTGTGGCAAGGAGGGCCACTACTCTAGAGATTGCCCGACGGCGAGAGTTGCTGCAGTGCAGGCTGTGCCGTTGCAGATGGTTCCTACTGGGGCGCCAGCCGTGCCACCTACTACTGGGCATGTTTATACGTTGGATCGTCAGCAGTCGGACAGAGCTCCGAACCTGGTCAGAGGTACTGTTACCATTGGTGGCTCAGCTGTTGATGTGCTATTTGATTCCGGGGCAACGCACTCTTTTGTTGCTACCCCTATTGCTGTGGGGCTTGAGTTGCCCAGTGATGTGCTTTCTCCACCGATGCGGGTAACCACCGCCACCGGAGAAAAATGTTTGACCTCCACTGTTCATCGCGATGTAGCGTTTCAGTGGGATGGCCGTGATTTCTCGGTAGATCTGATAGGATTGCCGATGGCCAACCTTGAGATTATTCTGGGCATGGATTGGTTGTCCAGAAACTATGCAATGATTGATTGCTGTGCCAAGAAAGTGGTGATGTCTCCGGGTGGGTCCACAACCAGTTCCTCACCGTTCATTTCAGTCCTGCAGGCGAGGAGGGTCTTGAGAGCAGGGGCATTTGGCTATGTCATGTTGGGAGGTTTGGTGAGTGGGACACAGGAGGATCTCACTGGCATTCCTGTGGTGAGGGAATTCCTCGAGGTGTTTCCCGAGGAGATTCCTGAGTTTCCACCACAGAGGGAGATAGAGTTCTCCATAGATTTATTGCCTGGTGTGGGGCCTATATCGTTGGCTCCATACCGGATGTCGCCACCAGAGTTGGCGGAGCTGAAGAAGCATATTGAGGAGCTTTCAGCGAAAGATTTTATTCGGCCGAGTGTGTCTCCCTGGGGAGCACCGGTCATTTTTGTAAAAAAGAAAGATGGGACCATGCGGTTGTGCACCGACTACAGACAGTTGAACAAGGTGACAATCAAGAACAAGTACCCTCTTCCACGCATTGATGATTTGCTGGATCAGCTCAGGGGTGCTTGCGTGTATTCCAAGATTGACCTCCGGTCCGGTTACCACCAGATACGGGTAAACCCGGAGGATGTCCCAAAGACAGCGTTTCGCTCGATTCCAGTTTAAGTTATACTGCGATGCCTTTGGTAAAGGGCTAGGCTGTGTTCTGATGCAGAAAGGGAAAGCGGTTGCTTACGCTTCAAGACAGTTGAAACGTCATGAGGAGAACTACCCGACTCACGACTTGGAGTTGGCAGCCATTGTTTTTGCTTTCAAGATTTGGAGGCATTACCTGTTTGGCATGAAGTTTGCTGTATTCAGTGATCACAAGAGCCTGAAGTATCTGTTTGACCAGAAGGAGTTGAACATGAGACAGCGAAGATGGATGGAGTTCTTGAAGGACTACGACTTCGAGTTGAGGTACCATCCTGGCAAGGCCAATGTGGTAGCTGATGCTTTGAGTCGGAAATCCGTGAGCTTATCCAGCTTAATGATGAACGACTACGAGATGATCGAGAAGTTCAGAGACTTGAGAGTGAACTCCTTGTTTGGGGGCGCACTGCTCGAAATGGAAACAGCAGAAGTGATCAATGAGCTGATGGAAAAGATCAAAGAGGCGCAAGTGCAAAGAGAATGCCTTGATTACGTGAAGAACCAGGACGGTGTGTCTTGGAATGATGATGGTTTATTGCTGTTCCAGAAGAGGATTGTTATTCCTCGAGGGCCATTGACCGAAGAGGTTATGACAGAGGCTCATAAGGGCCGGTTCACTATCCACCCTGGCGCTACAAAGATGTATCAGGACTTAAAGAGGAATTTTTGGTGGCCAGGCATGAAGAAGGACATAGCGGTCTACGTGTCCAAATGCCTTATTTGTCAGAAAGTAAAGATCGAGCACCAGAAACCGTCTGGTAAACTTCAACCTCTGGAGATTCCACAGTGGAAGTGGGAGAGTATTTCCATGGACTTCGTGGTGGGATTGCCTAAAACTCAGGCTGGTTGTGACTCTATTTGGGTCATTGTGGACAGATTGACCAAGTCTGCCCATTTTCTTCCAGTGAAGGTGAGCTTCACTACAGAGCAGTTGGCCAAACCATATGTCCGCGAGATTGTGAGGCTTCACGGGGTGCCCGAAAGTATCATCAGTGGTAGGGACCCGAAGTTCACATCTCGGTTCTGGGAGGCGCTGCAGGAGGCTTTTGGTACGCAGTTGAGATTGAGTACCGCCTATCACCCTCAGACTGACGGTCAGACTGAGCGGACCATCCAGACATTGGAGGACATGTTGAGAGCTTGCACGTTGGAGCAGGGTTCTGCATGGGATAGGTACCTTCCGTTGGTTGAATTCTCTTACAACAACAGTTTTCATGCTAGTCTGGGCATGGCACCCTACGAGGCGTTGTATGGTAGGAGGTGTCGGACTCCTACCTGTTGGTCTGAGGTTGGAGATAAAGAGCTTTTCGGCTTGGACTTTGTCCAAGATACTACCCTACAGATCCAGATGATCAGGGAAAAATTGAAGCAGGCGCAAAATCGCCAGAAAAGCTACTATGATGTCAAGCATCGACCAATGGAGTTCAGTGAGGGTGAGCACGTGTTTGTGAAACTTTCACCTGTCACCGGTGTTGGACGGGCACTCGGCGTAAGGAAGTTGAGCCCGCGATTCATGGGGCCCTACCAGATCCTTGGTAGAGTCGGACCAGTTGCCTATCGACTCGCCTTACCTCCGAACCTCGCCAACATCCACGACGTGTTTCACGTGTCTCAGCTTCAAAAATACATAGCAGACCCTTCGCACGTGGTGCAGCCGGATGACGTGGAGGTTCGGGAGAACCTAAAGACTCCCGTCGGACCACTCAAGATTCTCGATCGGGGCGAGAAACAGCTTCGAAGCAAGATCATTCCGATGGTCAAAGTGCAATGGTCAGAAAGAACTCCCGAGGAGTGCACATGGGAGCGAGAGGATGAGCTTCTCCGACAGTATCCCGACTTTCAAGACAGGTATGTTTCTGATTTTGAGGACAAAATCCTTAAAAAGGTGGGGTGAATGTAAGAACCCGCACCGTTAATTAAGGTAATTAGTAAGTTAATTATGATAATTAGGAAATAATTCCATAATTGACCCTAATAATTATTAATGGGCTTAGATAATTATATTGAGCGAGTAAAAATGCTGAAAGTCGCTTTTCGGAAGAAAAGCGCAGATACCGGTTCTGCTACTCGGTATAAATGCGTACCGGAAAAGTATCCCGGAAAATTATAACGAACGCATGATAATTACTAGAATATTATGTAGGACTTGTAAAACAAGTTTCAAGTCAAAATGACGTAATCTGATGCCAGAACTGATACTGGCTATGGAAAAGCGCGTACCGGAAAGGTGCTCCGAAAAATAAAATAAAAATATGAAAAATCTTAGAAAAATGCGTAGGTCTAGAATCCGAAGTTTGAGATCAAGATCTTTTACTTTGCGATTAAGGCTAATACTGTGTGATTAGTGGCTTGTGCCTATTTATACAATAGTTGCACACATTTCTAGGTCATTTGTAGCCACCTACGTAGAGAGCACTTGTTGCTGCAGCTGCCACTTCTCTTCTTCTTCTTCTTCTTCTTCTTCTTCTTCTTCTTCTCTTCTTCTTCCTTCTTCTTTCCTTAGCCAAGTGATCACCTTTCATGCTTGTTTATGACATTTGTGAAGGTGAGAGTTAATCTTGGGGCTGCTTTGTGGCCATCATTCTGAGTGGAGAGGTAGTTAGTGAGCATGAGTTTGAAGCTTTAGTAATGGCTACTTTGTGGTAGTCATTGTGAGCTTCAAAGTGCCTTCTTGTGGTGCAAGAACCCACCTTGAAGTGCCATTTTCGTGCTCCTACTTAGGCTGAGTTTGAGGAACCTTGGAGAGCTCCAAGAGCACTGCCTATTCTGTTTTTGAGCTTTGGTAAGTTATACCAACTATGATCATGGGTTTAAATGCTTAAAAATGGAACCTTGATGCATGTATTGAGCTAAGTTAATAACTTAAGGGTGGGGTAGGTTAAACACACCTAGAAATGCATGTTTAAGTGCCTTTAATCGGTTAAAAAGTTGAACCTATGGATTGGATATTCACGAAATGCAGAAAATGCATTCTGTCGTGAGATATCCGGATATTGTCGGGCAGATATCCGGATATCAGTATCCGGATATGATATCCGGATATCCATATCCGGATATGGGGACAGCAACGAACCTGTTTCGGTAAAAATTCGATATCTTGAGCTACAGAGCTCCAAATCGAGTGCCGTTTGGACCTATGTGTAGCTAACACATAAGGATATAACCCTGTAAAATTTCGTAGCCATTGGATAAGTGGTTTGATCTCAGTGTTAGTTTAAAGTCGCGTCTTGGTTGCTGGAAATTCAGTTGGCAGCAGTCACTTTGCGAAAATCATAACCGGAGTTATACAACTCCGATTGAGACATAAGATATGTCGTTGGAAAGCTTGTGAGGTCTAGTTTAATATATTAAAATCTCAGAATTTTTGGTAAAGAATTACAACTGCAGTTTTAATAAAATGGAACCTTGGGAGTGATATCTCGCGAAATGCAGAAACTGCATTCTGTCACGAGATATCTGGATATGATATCCGGATATTGGTATCCGGATATGGGCTTGGAGATATCCGGATATGCCCCCGACATATATCTGGATATTCTGGGTTTTCGAAGAACAGTGAGGTACTGTTCATACACATCGGAGTTATGGGTTTGTGGACCCTATTTTGATGGAGTTGAACTTCTGTAAACACTTAATTAAGTCAGAATCAAGGGACTAAGGGCTTGTGGCTTGGTGGGAAGTCTTAAGACGTAAAACATAACAAAGAAACGTAGTCTTTATGTTTATGCGTACGAGCTATGTTATTGATATGATCGCTGGTCTAAATCAGATTGTGATTTCTGCTGTGTTGGACCTTGAGCGGTGAGGACTCTTGGCTTGGATTGATTGCTTGCAAGGTAAGCTTTCGTGTCCTCGGTTTAGCCATTTTGATGTTCCACCATGTCCCATGGGGATGGGTTTATGCATGCTGTGTTACATGCTTTGATTATTTTGAAATGCTGTTGAGCTGTTTATATGTAATGAGCTATTATGATATGCATGTGGTGTCCACCTAGACGGCAATCCTGAGTATGTAGTACATACAAGATGGAGAAGCATGTGGGTGAGGTGCAGGTAGTATCCATGTACTCATGTAGGCATAGAAGTATTCCTACATTTCTCTGGCCAGTAGATTTGAAAGCACACATGACATGATTAATTGCTGCATCGCATGATTTTAGAACTTATACTGTAATACTGTTTTTAGAACTTATATTACACATGTAAGTGAGCTTGGGGTGGAGACTCCTTGAGGACCCCTTGTCTTACTGAGATTTCTTGTTAGAGATCTCACCCCACGTTTGGGGACGCTTATTTCAGGATCAGGTAATGTTGAGGGCTCAGGTGGCAGGAGGCCAGAGTTGAGCTGATTGATGATATGCTGACTGCTGTTATGCTATTTCTACTATTGCTTATGTTTTCTACTTTAATTATGTTAAGCTTATGTTGAGACTATTTGTGGGCATTGTTGCCTTATTTGGTGAGCATGGGGTTTGTCCATGCCACATGATTGTTATCGTCTTTTTATGTTAATGTTGTAATTAAAGTATCAGGATTTTGACCCAGGCTACTTGTGTAGACCTGTGGCCTTAGATACTCACTATTATTTATATATGAGGTATTCCAGTTAGATGTCTTGCAATTTACATACAGGCAGTATTTTTATGAAAATGATTAAGTAACCAAGTTGGTTAAGTTAATGACGTCATAATTGAATTAAAGAAAAAGTTATTCCGCATTTTAATTAAGCATGGCTTAATACGATAGCGTGTTAACAATCCGGGTTAACACGGGCTGTTACAGAAAGTTTTGGACAGAATCTATTTTCCGCAAAAAATTTGAATAGAATTATCTTCTGTCAAGTTTTTTTGACAGAATCTGTTTTCCATCAAAATTTTAGAAAAATTTGATTTCTTCAATATTTTTGGCAGAATCTTTTTTACGTCAATAATTTCTTAGGGAATATATTTTTCGTCAAAAATATTTGACTAAATCTATTTGTCGTTGAAAGATTCCATCTATGATAGTGACCAAAATAGATTTTGTCTCTATTTTTGACGAAATTTATTTTCGTCTCTATTTTCGCCAGAGTACATTCTTGGTCAAAAATTTTGTCTCTAAATTTGTTGGAATTTTTTCTATCAATAAATTCCATCAGTAATTGGGACTTTTCATTTTCAAATGGGAGAAAATATTATGCACAATATGTATATAAATTTTACTATGTGCCCTTTTTGGTAATATTACTACATGCCCTTTATCTATTGATATTTCTCCTTAAAATTTTCACAGTGTTGTTAATTAGGGTCATAACAATTCGATCATATGAACTTTTTTTGGATACTTCATATAAAATTTCAAACATAATATTTTTTTGTTTGGACTCCTAATCTTGATGCTATTTACAATTGCATAACATGTATAGGAGCACAAATAACTAGGCGTATTGCTACTACTAGTTGTGTGCGATTGTAAGCTTGTGATTGTGCAAAGTTAGGTAGATAGAATTATTCATATCTACAGAACAACTTTAGTGACAAAGGTCACTATTTTAAAATTTGTTTGTGATATGAAAATACATGCAATTAGATCTATATATGGAAAATAACATAGAGATCATGGATATGTTTCGGACCACTGATATATTTTTAGTGTTCCAAATTTTGGGATTTATATGGTGATTCTAAGCTCTTCCTTCCGTAGCTTAGATGGTGAATGACAACTTAATATGAAAAGAGGAGTTTAGAGACCATAAAGTATAATGCACACCCATCAAAGAGGCAGTTGTGTTCTTTTCATATTAGTGGGCAATTATTTGAAGATAAAATAGTTACTAAGTGGGTGGTTAATTACATAATATATGAACCACATTTTGACTTGGTCTTTGGTAATTATCTCAAGCTAAGCTTTTGATTTGGTCCAACCAAAAAACCAATATTGTCCCACTTGGTCCACATATCCTGCAATATATTAAAGTGAAACAACATACATGAATCATGGTTCATATATCCGCTTTCATATGAGCTTTTTATGAAGGAAAATGAAGGTTTTGCGATGGATTTTCGCCGTCACAATTTGTGGTGGAATTGGGAACTTTGAATTACCGTCCAAAATTCCATTTGCGACAACCTCTACACCAAATACCTTTTACGATAGAATTTTCCTTTTTTGCGAAGGAAAATGTCCTTCACAAGTACCTTATTTTCTAGTTGTAAAATAAGAAGGGGGTTTTTATACAATTTTTGTAATACTCAATTCACTGCCTCTTGAGTATGGAAGCCATAATACTAATATAACACCTCGTAGTTTTAAAACACTTAATTATAGTTAAAATTTTGGTTAGAGGGTTTAATTATAGTTAAAATGTTGGTTTGAGGGTTCATTTAGTAAAAATCCTAAAATCTGGGTGAAAATAAACACGAAGGGTAAAATGGTAAATTGGAAAATACGTAACCTAACCTGTGAGATGATAAAATTATATTTAATTTGATGAAACTAATGATGGAAATGGATTCAGAATGAAATTGGAGTGGATAGACACTCTTTGAAAAAAAAAATTATGAATAGTAGCCGTTCCCGGAGTGGGAACGACATTCAGTAGGTTGTTCCCATGGTTGGAACGATATTCAGTAAGTTGTTCCTAAAGGGGGAACGACATTCCCATGGTGGGAATAATATTCAGTAAGTTGTCCCCGAAGGGGAACAGAGTTCTCATGGAGGGAACGCCGATCCTAGGGTGGGAACGTCATATAGTTATTTTTGGGAGAAAGATGTAGTTTGAAAATAGTTATCGGAAATCCAAAAATAATGTAAAGGGTAATTATTAAATCACTTTGGTGAATGTTAAAATGATGATTTGATGATTAGAACATAAATTAATTGGATGATTTGCGAGTTAATTGAAGATTAGTGGTGTGTTTGAGTGATTTTAAATGAGTTGCCACTTGTGGGGCCTACCTCACTTCAGCGGAATATTAGGGTACATGAAAAATAGTGAGAGTTATCTTCCTCTATTTTCTCCTTCAAAACCTGCAGCCCCCTTCCACCATTGAAGAAAATAGTTAAAACTTGAGAAATTCATAACTCAAGCTACACTCAACAAAATCGAGCGATTCCAAAGCCAAACTTAAAATTTCGAGAGGAAAACATTGCTACCCTTATTTTCAAGTGGGGAGCACTGTGTTAAGAGATCCTGCCTTAAGAAAGTGACGTTTTTGAAGCTTTGGCGGGCCATTGGAGGCGGCTTGACTTGCTTTGATGCTTGAAAACACATCTTAGTAGTCCTTGGAGATCATTTGTGGTAAGTACCCCAACTCTTGGCTTGATTTGATGATAGATTGAAAATGGGTATAAATCTTGAATATGTGTGAGTTGATTGGATTAGTTGGAGGCATGTAATGGTAGTGTCCCTTTGGAATTTAATGCTCACAATGGTGAATGATGATGATTGAACCAATGAAAATTATTATGATAAAGTTTGGTAACTTAGACAAATTCTGATGGATGAAATATGAGTTCTTGTAAAACAAGGTGTTGAGGAACGGTGTAAATGAGTTATGGATGCCTTGAATCATTAATAATAAGGTAAAATGAGTGTGTAATGCATATGAATCGAGGGGAGAATCTTGTCCCCCTTGATATGTATTTTCTGTCTAGAGGGAAAAATTAGGGGAACGTGATGCTAAGTGATAATGTAAGGTAAATGAGAATTGTATTGGTGTTAGGAAAGGTTGTGTAACCATGGACTTGATTAGGTGTGATTGAAACACATTGGGTAACGATTTGGACCTTGTGGCTGAACCTATAGTGTGATGGAGGGATTACAATATGTTATTTGTTTTGCTTGTTGGACAAGTTCTAATTGATGATCATGTATGTGTGATCATTGTAGGTGGCCTTCCTCAGACACGATTGTAGAGGACTAACTCTTGAAGCTACCTAGTTTGGGAGCTTCTAAAAGGTAATCCCTTGGTGCTGGGATTTGATCCCCGTGTGTGCTCCAACATGCCCGTTGAGGGTAGTGGTTGGAGGTGTATGTTGGCAATGTAGTATAACATGATCATGCATATTTGTATGTATAGTGGTACATAGGATGTACCGTGTCTTTGGCCTGTAGACTGTTTGCCTTCGGGCGTTACAGACTTCTTCTGGATATGTCTCCATGAGGGAGTTCTAGTTGACCTGGGGTCGTGGTGTGTCATCCGTAGAGGAGCACACTAGGAAGTCTTTGGTGGATATGGATAGAAGATGTCTTGGTCGATGTTCTGGGAACACTTCCTTGGATGAGAACTTGTAGGCTATATAGCGAGGCCAATAGGCTGGATGTTATGTGGCTTTGGCATTGACCATTCCAGCTTCATCGTATTTTATTCCCTATGCTTCCCTACTTCTCTAAATCCCTTGCTTTATCTTGTTTTGAATGTTGTATTATATTATTGATATGCATTGTAGTGAGCCATTGGGCGGAGTAATCTCTAGAACCTCTGGGTT
Source organism: Gastrolobium villosum (assembly GCA_032173675.1). NCBI lineage: Eukaryota > Viridiplantae > Streptophyta > Magnoliopsida > Fabales > Fabaceae > Gastrolobium > Gastrolobium villosum. The sequence continues at coordinate 21,762 of JAVKPL010004401.1, forward strand.
ACCGAGGTATATTCATATATCTCATACCGTTTTGGGGATTTTATTTCAGGTAGT
>JAVKPL010004402.1:0-22147 GCA_032173675.1 Gastrolobium villosum
ACAGTGGCACAACTCAGAATGATTCCACCCACACCAAACCCAAGGATCACACTCACTCTTACCAAGTGTTTTTGTGAAGGAACCAAGAAGAAATGAGGTTTCTTGGCTCCAAAGGTGAAGGGATGAAGAGAATGGCAAGGTGGCTGCCCAGGCTGCAGAAATTCTCACGTAGAGAAGCTGCATATGCCTAGGGTTATGTGCCATAAGTTGGTTATATAGCCACATGAGTCATAACGCGCAGTATTAGCCTTAATAGCAAAGTAAAAGATATTGATCCCAAACTTTGGAATCTAGACCTACGCATTTTTCTAAGATTTGTCATATTTTTATTTTATTTTTCGGAGCACCTTTCCGGTACGCGCTTTTCCATAGCCAGTATCAATTCTGGCATCAGATTACGTCATTTTGACTTGAAACTCGTTTTACATGTCCTACATAATATTCTAGTAATTATCATGCATTCGTTATAATTTTCCGGGATACTTTTCCGGTACGCATTTATACCGAGTAGCAGAACCGGTATCTGCGCTTTCCTTCCGAAAAGCGACTTTCAGCATTCTTACCCACTAATTGTAATTATTAAAGCCTCAGAATAATTATTAGGGTCAATTATGGAATTATTTCCTAATTATCATAATTAATTTACTAATTACCTTAATTAGCGGTGCGGGTTCTTACATTCATCTTTTTAAGGATTTTGTCCTCAAAATCAGAAACATTCCTGTCTCGAAAGTCGGGATACTTTCGGAGAAGCTCATCCTCTCGCTCCCACGTGCACTCCTCGGGACTACGCCCAGTCCACTGCACCTTGACCATCAGAATGATCTTGCTTCTGAGCTGTTTCTCGCCTCGATCGAGGATCTTGAGTGGTCCGACGGGAGTCTTTAGGTTCTCCCGAACCTCCACATCATCCGGCTGCACCACGTGCGAAGGGTCTGCTATGTACTTCCGAAGCTGAGACACGTGAAACACGTCATGGATGTTGGCTAGGTTCGGAGGTAAGGCGAGTCGATAGGCAACTGGTCCTACTCTACCAAGGATCTGGTAGGGCCCAATGAATCGCGGGCTCAACTTCCTCACGCCGAGTGCCCGTCCAACACCGGTGACAGGTGATAGTTTCACAAACACGTGCTCACCCTCACTGAACTCCAGTGGTCGATGCTTGACATCATAGTAGCTTTTCTGGCGATTCTGCGCCTGCTTCAACTTTTCCCTGATCATCTGGATCTGTAGGGTAGTATCTTGGACAAAGTCCAAGCCAAACAGCTCTTTATCTCCAACCTCAGACCAGCAGGTAGGTGTGCGACACCTCCTACCATACAGCGCCTCGTAGGGTGCCATGCCCAGACTAGCATGAAAACTGTTGTTGTACGAGAATTCAACCAACGGAAGGTACCTATCCCATGCAGAACCCTGCTCCAACGTGCAAGCTCTCAACATGTCCTCCAATGTCTGGATGGTTCGCTCAGTCTGTCCGTCAGTCTGAGGGTGATAGGCGGTACTCAATCTCAACTGCGTACCAAAAGCCTCCTGCAGCGCCTCCCAGAACCGAGATGTGAACTTCGGGTCCCTATCACTGATGATACTCTCGGGCACGCCGTGAAGCCTCACGATCTCGCGAACATATAGTTTGGCCAACTGCTCTGTAGTGAAGCTCACCTTCAATGGAAGAAAGTGGGCAGACTTGGTCAATCTGTCCACAATGACCCAGATAGAATCACAACCAGCCTGAGTCTTAGGCAATCCCACCACGATGTCCATGGAAATACTCTCCCACTTCCACTGTGGAATCTCAAGAGGTTGAAGTTTACCAGACGGTTTCTGGTGCTCGATCTTCACTTTCTGACATATCAAACACTTGGTCACGTAGACCGCTATGTCCTTCTTCATGCCCGGCCACCAAAAATTCCTTTTTAAGTCCTGGTACATTTTTGTAGCACCAGGGTGGATAGTGAACCGGCCCTTATGAGCCTCTGCCATAACCTCTTCGGTTAATGGCCCTCGAGGAATAACAATCCTCTTCTGGAACAGCAGCAATCCATCCTCGTTCCAAGACACACCGTCCTGGTTCTTCACATAATCAAGCCACTCTCTTTGCACTTGCGCCTCTTTGATCTTTTCCATCAGCTCATTTATCACTTCTGCTGTTTCCATTTCGAGCAGTGCGCCCCCAAACCAGGAGTTCACTCTCAAGTCCCTGAACTTTTCGATTACTTCGTAGTCGTTCATCATTAAACTGGATAAGCTCACGGATTTCCGACTCAAAGCATCGGCTACCACATTGGCCTTGCCAGGATGGTACCTCCACTCGAAGTCGTAGTCCTTCAAGAACTCCATCTATCTTTGTTGTCTCATGTTCAACTCCTTCTGGTCAAACAGATACTTCAGGCTCTTATGGTCACTGAATACAGCAGACTTCATGCCAAACAGGTAATGCCTCCAAATCTTGAAAGCAAAAACAATGGCTGCCAACTCCAAGTCGTGAGTCGGGTAGTTCTCCTCATGAGGTTTCAACTGTCTTGAAGCGTAAGCAACCGCTTTACCTTTCTGCATCAGCACACAGCCCAGTCCTTTACCAGAGGCATCGCAGTATAATTCGAACTGTTCCGCAGGATCAGGAAGAACTAACACCGGAGCAGTAGTCAGTCTCTCCTTTAACTCCTGGAAACACTCCTCACACTCATGTGTCCACACGAATGGAGTCTCCTTTCGGGTAAGGCGAGTCATCGGTAGCACCATCTTGGAGAATCCCTCGATGAACCTCCTATAGTACCCGGCCAAACCCAAGAAGCTTCTCACTTCTGTAACCGTCTTAGGCCTCTCCCAGTCCATCACGGCCTCAATCTTGTTAGGATCAACTGCAACTCCATTAGCAGAAATCACATGACCCAGAAATTTCACCGCCTTGAGCCAAAACTCGCATTTCGACGGCTTAGCATATAGCTTTTTCTCTTTCAACACTTGCAAAACAATCTTCAAGTGCTTAGTATGCTCCTTCTCCGTCTTGGAGTAAATCAAGATGTCGTCAATGAAGACGATCACAAACTGATCCAGGTACGGCTGGAAAATCCTGTTCATGTAGTCCATGAACACTACGGGTGCATTTGTGAGTCCAAACGGAATCACCATGTACTCATAATGCCCGTACCTCGAGCGAAACGCGGTCTTCGGAACATCCTCCGGCTTTACCCGTATCTGGTGGTAACAGGACCGGAGATCAATCTTGGAATATACGCAAGCACCCCTGAGCCGATCCAGCAAGTCATCAATGCGTGGAAGAGGATACTTGTTCTTGATTGTCACCTTGTTCAACTGTCTGTAGTCGGTGCACAACCGCATGGTCCCATCTTTCTTTTTCACAAAAATGACCGGTGCTCCCCAGGGAGACACATTCGACCGAATGAAATCTTTTGCTGAAAGCTCCTCAATATGCTTCTTCAGCTCCGCCAACTCCGGTGGCGACATCCGGTATGGAGCCAAAGAGATAGGCCTCACACCAGGCAATAAATCTATGGAGAATTCTATCTCCCTCTGCGTTGGAAACTCAGGAATCTCCTCGGGAAACACCTCGAGGAATTCCCTCACCACAGGAATGCCAGTGAGATCCTCCTGTGTCCCACTCACCAAACCTCCCAACATAACATAGCCAAATGCCCCTGCTCTCAAGGCCCTCCTCGCCTGTAGGACTAAAATGAACGGTGAGGAACTGGCTGTGGACCCACCCGGAGACATCACCACTCTCTTGGCACAGCAATCAATCAATGCACAGTTTCTGGACAGCCAATCCATGCCCAGAATAATCTCCAAGTTGGCCATCGGCAATCCTATCAGATCTACCGAGAAGTCGCGGCCATCCCACTGAAACGCTACATCGCGATGGACAGTGGAAGTCAAACATTTTTCTCCGGTGGCGGTGGTCACCCGCATCGGTGGAGAAAGCACATCACTGGGCAACTCAAGCCCCAAGCAATAGGGGTAGCAACAAAAGAATGCGTTGCCCCGGAATCAAACAATACGTCAACAGCTGAACCACTAATGGTAACAGTACCTCTGACCAGGTTCGGAGCTCTGTCCGACTGCTGACGATCAAGTGTGTACACTCGCCCCGTAGTAGGTGGCACGGCTGGTGCCCCAGTAGGAACCATCTGCAATGGCACAGCCTGCACTGCAGCAACTCTCGCCGTCGGGCAGTCTCTGGAGTAGTGGCCCTCCTTGCCACACTGGAAGCATATCAACTGTTCGGTAGAGCACGGCCCAAAATGTGACTTCCCGCATCCCGAACATCTGGGAGCAGGAGGTCTCGCCATGCGGAAATGAGAGAACTTGACCAGCTCATTAAACTTGGCCAGGTACTCGTCGACAGACAACGAGCCCTGTACCAATCGGTCAAACTCTCCCTGCTTCCTCTCCTGAGAGTCGTAAGGAAAGTACTGGCCCAAGAAGCTCTCCTCGAAGAATGGCCACGTCATCACATGGCCCTGCATCTCGTAGACATGAGAAAGATTGGTCCACCACTCATGGGCCTCGCCCTCCAGCATGTACGTGGCGAACAACAGCTTCTGCGGATCGGTGCACTGCATGATCCGGAAAATCTTGTCTAGCGCCTGAAGCCATCTAGCAGCAGCAATGGGATCATAAGACCCATCGAAGGAAGGTGGCTTATGCTTACGGAAAGCATTCAGCCGACGATCGATCTCGTCACGATCCTCAGCAAGTACGGGGATAGTCTGCATAGCCCCGTCAAGTGACTACCCTCACCCATCTGGCTCTTGGTGTCCTCCTGTTGACTAGGCGGAGGTGGAGGCGGTGGCGGCGGTGGAGGTGGTGGAGGACCCTGGCCAGCAGCAGGACCAGCCCTCAACTCCTCCAACATGACCCTCATCATAGTCATGTTGGCCATCCGGTTCTCCTCCAGAACCTCTGCCGTGGTTTGCCAGTTCGCATCTCGAATAGCGTCCAGCATCGCCCGGTTCGCCAGCCTCGTGGCTTCCTGGTCGGCTAGTCGGGCCGCCTGCATCTCAGCCAATGCAGCCAGGATAGGATCCGATTGATCCTCGCTCGTACTCGTGTTCCTCCTTGGTGGCACCATGACTCTGCACAAGTTACACAAAGAATGAGTTGATCAGGCCCACGCCATGTGGTCACATATGCATTATCATAACACACACCAATCAGAGAGAACACAAAGTAGACCCGCAACGACACATCCTAAGTTATTGCAATACATACAGGCTTTTCCCTAGAAAGTGCTCTGATACCATAAAATGTAACAGCCCGTGTTAACCCGGATTGTTAACACCGTATTAAGCCACGCTTAATTAAAATGCGGAATAACTTTTTCTTTAATTCAATTATGACGTCATTAAACTTAGCCAACTTGATTACTTAATCAATTTCATAAAATACTGCCTGTATGTAAATTGCAAGACAACTAACTGAATACCTCGTACATAAATATAAGGTGAGTATCTAAAACCACAGGACTACAACACGCAGCCTGGGCCAAAATAACACGAGACTTTTCAGCGTGCCTGTCACCCATCCCAGAATTGCTCCAAGTACTTTAATTACAACAGCGAATTAAAAGACATAACAATCATGTGGCATGGACAAACCTCATGCTCACCAAATAAGGCAACAATGCCCAAATCAACAGTCTCAGCATAATAATATAAATAAAGCGGAAAACATAACAGCAGTCAATCCAGCAAGACAGCACATCAGAATAATAGCTCAGCTCTGGCCTCCTGCCACCTGAGCCCTCAACATTACCTGATCCTGAAATAAGCGTCCCCAAACGTGGGGTGAGATCTCTAACAAGAAATCTCAGTAAGACAAGGGGTCCTCAAGGAGTCTCCACCCCAAGCTCACTTACATGTGTAATATAAGTTCAAAAATAGTATTTACAATATAAGTTCCAAAATCATGCGATGCAGCAATTAATCATGCCATGTGTGCTTTCAAATCTACTGGCCAGAGAAATGTAGGAATACGTCTATGCCTACATGAGTACATGGATACTACCTGCACCTCACCCACAGCTTCTCCATCTTGTATGTACTACATACTCAGGATTGCCGTCTAGGTGGACACCACATGCATCTCATAAAAGCTCATTGCATATAAATAGCTCAACAGCATTTCCAAAATAATAAAGCATGTAACACAGCATGCATAAACCCATCCCCATGGGACATGGTGGAACATCAAAATGGCTAAACCGAGGACACGAAAGCTTACCTTGCAAGCTAGCTATCCAAGCCAAGAGTCCAACCACTCACAAGTCCACAAACAGCAGTATCACAATCTGATATGGACCAATAATACATCAATATTCATGCATCACAAGCATACAACTTAAGGACTACGCCTTTCCTTTACGTTTTACGTCTTAAGGCTTCCATCAAAGCCAAAAGCCCTTAATCATATGATTCTGACTTAGTTCATTAATTACAGAAGTTCAACTTCCTTAATCTTGGGTCCACACACATCCAATAGCTTACTGTTCATACAGTACAGCTACTGTCTGCGCAGAACCCAGGATATCCGGATATCAGAAGGGACATATCCCGATATGCCATATCCGGATATCACACTGGACATATCCGGATATGCCATATCCGGATACCCAGATCCCATATCCGGATATCAATATCCGGATACCATATCCGGATACTGATATCCGGATATCTGTTTGACAGATATCCGGATATCTCACGACAGAATGCAGTTTCTGCATTTCGTGAATATCCATCCCAAAGATCCAACTTTTAACACATGTACACGTTAAAGCATGCATCTTTAAGCACATACAAGTTCACTTAGGTGTTGGTTACTTCATTTTAATCTTTTACATGCCAAGACACCACTTTTAAGCAAGATAAACTCATGATCATGGTGAGATAACTTACCCCAAGGCTTAAGGCAGAAATGGACATAGGTATGAAGCTCTTGGAGCTCTCCACAAGCTCCTCAACTCAGGCCACACCAAGGTGTACGAAAATGGTGCAAAGCTTGCCCCTTTCAACACAAAGGAAGCTCCTTGAGGCTTCACAACTCAAGAACAAGGACCCAACCAACCAAGGAAGGAAACTCAGCCCCAAACTCTCCCTCAAACAGTGGCACAACTCAGAATGATTCCACCCACACCAAACCCAAGGATCACACTCACTCTTACCAAGTGTTTTTGTGAAGGAACCAAGAAGAAATGAGGTTTCTTGGCTCCAAAGGTGAAGGGATGAAGAGAATGGCATGGTGGCTGCCCAGGCTGCAGAAATTCTCACGTAGAGAAGCTGCATATGCCTAGGGTTATGTTCCATAAGTTGGTTATATAGCCACATGAGTAATAACGCGCAGTATTAGCCTTAATAGCAAAGTAAATGATATTGATCCCAAACTTTGGAATCTAGACCTACGCATTTTTCTAAGATTTTTCATATTTTTATTTTATTTTTCGGAGCACCTTTCCGGTACGCGCTTTTCCATAGCCAGTATCAGTTCTGGCATCAGATTACGTCATTTTGACTTGAAACTCGTTTTACATGTCCTACATAATATTCTAGTAATTATCATGCATTCGTTATAATTTTCCGGGATACTTTTCCGGTACGCATTTATACCGAGTAGCAGAACCGGTATCTGCGCTTTCCTTCCGAAAAGCGACTTTCAGCATTCTTACCCACTAATTGTAATTATTAAAGCCTCAGAATAATTATTAGGGTCAATTATGGAATTATTTCCTAATTATCATAATTAATTCACTAATTACCTTAATTAGCGGTGCAGGTTCTTACAAACATGCTGCTAGGTGTTGTTTGAAATCAAAGCTTGATATTCTTCTTGCATGGCTTTGTACCAGTGAGGTTGAGACAGGGCTAGAGAAACAATGTTGGATTCCAGTGATGCATGAAGAGCCTTTGGTTTTAAAATTTCCATCTTTTTCCCGTGTGACCATAGGACGAGTATTTGTTGAAGAATTTGTGGGATCCGTCTAAGGTGTGCTATAAGAAGAGTTAGATGGAACAAGAGACTTGCAAGGAGAGTTAGTGGGCATAAGGAAGTTAGAAGTTGGGTTATCAATGGGATGAATAACAGGGATAGTGGGAGGAAGGAGTGGTGGATAATGGAGGTTGCATAGAGTGGTGGGGTGTTTTTGTTGATAAGAAAATATATGCTCATCAAACTGAACATGTCTTGCTATGATGACTTGGCCATTGGAGGTTAGGCATTTGTAACCTTTATGATTTGTGTTGTAACCTAGGAAAGGTGCACTGAGCTGACTTGAACTCGATTTTGTGTTTATTATAGGGCCTAAGGTAAGGATAGCATGCACAACTAAAAGTTTTGAGAAAGGAATAGTCAAGGGACTTATGAAAAAGGACCTCAAAGGGTGACTTGTTGTTTAAGGTTAGTGTAGGTAATTGGTTTATGACAAAAGTTGTTATTGAAGCCTGAGGAGTTGGTTTACTTGCGCAATTGAAATTGAATGATGTTGGCTTCTAGTGTTGCAGCCTAACTAGTTTTGTTCTTCGCAATTCTTTATTCTTGGACCATGAAGAATGCTTGAATTTCGCCTATAGTGTAGGCATCAATTCTTGAAGTGACTGATGTAACAAAAGAATCGTAGTCTTCACTGAGACCATCCAAGATTGCATCAATGTGATCCTCTAAAGCAACTGGAGATCCCATGGCAGCCAAAGAATCCACAATATTCTTGATTTGAAGCACGAATTTCGAAACTTCACCTTCTTTTTTTGATGTTTCTTAACTAAGTTTTCATTTGTTTGGCTTTGGCACTTGTCTTTGAGGCAAAGAATTCTTCTATCTTCTTCTAGACTTGGAAGGAACTCTGGCAACCAACCATACGCGTGTATAGTGTTTCTGACATGGAGGAAAGTAACCAACATAGCAACAATTGGTCTTGTTAATGTCTAGCAATCTTTGAGTTTCTTGATTTGTGACTAGGTATTTTTCTGAACTTTCTTTTGTGGATGGAGAACCTTGAGTTTCTTAATTTGTGACTACGTCTTTTTCTAAACTTTTTTGGTAGGTGCTGAAGCTGGAAGTTCCGGAGAGATGAATTTGTTGAGATTATAGCCTTTGATAGTGGTGAGAGCCTGTTGCTTCTAAGGCAGAAAATTTTCTTCATCCAATTTAAAGGAAATTGGATTAGAGAAGGTTTGAACAGAGCTCTGCATTCATGTTGTCTCCATGGATCTTCAAACTCTCTGATACCATGTGAGAAATCAAGGTAATGAAGAAGAACAAAGAAAGAGAAAAAAAAACAATTACTGAATACACCAATTAATGATTAATATTGAATGAATAGCATAGCTTACAAGAGAGATGCAGGCACTATTTATAGAATTAGTTACATTAATTGAAGTATTTGGGCCTATTGTATAGTGGGCTTATCACACCATGATCGTAATTCAGCGTCAAAATCATCAGTAAAATCTCAGCACCAAAAACGAAATAAATTCCAATAGTTAATGATCACTTCGATCGAATATATTTTAAAGTATCAGTTGCATATATGGAACCTTTTCAAATTCCTAATAAAGAGACAGCTATAATCGCAATTATTGGTTCTAACAAAATTAATTAATTAAACCCATTGTCCGGAAATATTTAATATGGTCCAGGATTACTGAATTTTATAGTGCTCCCTCTCATAACATTAATTTTTTCTTTTTCTTTTTATCCCTATTATTTTCTTACTTTTCCAATTTTACCTTCTTATTTATATTAAGAGACCACCTAAAAAATGACGATCAGGGATCACTCTAAATGATCTCCCATTATGCACACTTGTCAGCAGCAATTTGGAACCGTAAAGTATTTGCATTTTATTACAGCCAGAAAGTTCGAGGATGATGACTTAAAAAAGAGTTTGTAGGATGTTGATGTACGTATTAGTTATAAAGAAAAATAAATAAATCATAATGACTACTTTATAGCTTGCTTCCATTTGCAGGAGCAGCGCAACAGAGCAAAGTTGATATTATTGGTTGCGTTACTGTGTAGTCAAATCATCGGACACAATTTAGCATATAATGATAATCGTGCTTATATTATAGCAACAGTGAGTCACTGACTAAAGTGTCACTGATTAATAAATTTTTTATTCAAATATTATTTCAATAATATTTTTTATCATGTAACATAATTCATTACGACTAATAGTGAATTACATTTGTCTATAATTTTTTGACATATGATCACATTACGTACCAGATTCGCTATCACTAGCAACGAACTTCATCTAGTCAACTTTTTTCTGCTAAAATATGTCATGTGTCATAAAATAATTGGTGGACGTAATTCGCTACCGGTCGTAGCGACTTACGTCAAGTGGCAGTTTAGTAAAAAATACTATTTGTATGACATTTGAATAATTTTTTTGCCAAACAATAACACTTTGGTTAATGTTCCTATATTATATGGGAAATTATTATCTTGTGCTTCAAAAGAAAATGCTTTCATATTATTTATTTTTCGATTCTCGTATCATATTTTCTTTAAAATAAATATAGATCCCACCATATCTTCAATTTATAATATGAAATATTTGAATATCAACAATATCAGAAAATAAAAATTCATATTTTATAATATGAGATATTTGAATTTAGAAAATAGAAATTCCTATTAATATATAGTTATTGGATGTGCTTTTTTGTTTTCTTTGGGAAGTTAGGTATTTTTGTTTTTACTTTTATGAATCATACTACAAATTGAAAACGCATCTTATTTTCTGCCCTTTTGGGTTGGCCATATCTCTCATGGCTTTTCCTCAATTGTTCAGTTTTTTGGGTTTCTTCATTTTCATTTTTATTTTTCGAGTTATTCAAGTTATACGATTTAATTAAGTTTTTGTTTTATATCGACTTACTTTATTATTTTATGAATGATTTTATCATATATGTATTTTAAAAGATATTTTTTTTTTAATAACAAAATAGCAAACTTTAGAAGAGTTTTAAATGTTGTAAATGAATTTAATTCATTAAAGCATAATAGTTTTTGTTCATGGATAAGAAAATTAAATAAGACCCATAATGCTTACCAAAAAAAAAATATAATCCATAATTATTGTTTAAGTATTAAACAAAATTGTTTTTTTAATTAAAAGTCTTAAGTTCGAGTGTTAAAAATAAAGAAAATAATCTGAAAAGAATTGCTCCTATATATATAAATTTAAGAGAACTCAAATCAAAATAATCGAATAATCAATTAACCAAATAAAAAAATATCAAAATACAACTTAAAATCAGAAGTTTTAAATAAATAACTTAATTTTTATGATTAACTCATCAATAAAATCTCACCAAATTAAAATATAACTTAAACTATAAAAGTTTTATATCAATAACTTAAATTGTATAATTAACTCATCAATTGAATTTCACCACAAGTCATGCCTAAAAGGTGTTTTTCCTTGTGTTTTTTGTTTGGTAGATATTTTTCCTTTTGTTTTAATGGAAATTATTAAATTAATATATACTTGCATAAAAAGATTTCTATCCATACTTTATTCATTTTATTTTGAACTATAAATCTTAATCTAAGGAAAGAAGCATAGACTCAAGTAAACACTAGTCTTGTTATATACATATATAATGCTTAATTAGGATTTTTCTCTAATCCATCTCTAACTTATAACTAAGATCTTTTTAAATTATTTTTATAAAAAAATGAATTGCATTATGCATAAATCTCTATTACAGCATGCAATCATAACTTATGATGCACCGACACTTCAAAATACTTAACGTGTCGTGTCCGACACTTTTCGACACTCCAATATGCGTTGTAGAGACTCAAAAAAAGGTTTGAATATTGCGTTTTGTTGCGCTTTTAGTTCCAACTATTAGAAACGTTGGATTATAATTATTATTTTATTGAGTTTAATATAAATATTTGTGATATCTTATGTTCTTTTGATATTAAATATAATATATACTACATAAATTAAAAATAATATTTAATATCAAAACGTGTCCTAACAATCAAAATCTAACATTTTTTAGAATTAACATATATCAGAGTGTCATGTCATGTCATATCTCGTGTCCCATATTAGTGTCAGTATACTCATTAGACATTTACAAATTCCTCAACAGCAACCCATTAGAGCTTATGGTCTCAATTGTGACAACTAGAATGATGCATATAAGATAAAGTAGAGATCTCTCCTTCAATTCAAACACATACTGCATATATCATTATAATTCATAATAAATTTAAATTTCCATAGATGTCTAATAATTAAAAAGTGATTACAAATCGAATAAATATATAGTTATTTCCAAATATTTGATATTTAGTTAATCTAAATTTATAAGAAATATGTACCTATGATACACATAACCGAGACATGCAAAAGAATCAAATGAACCATATTAATATAAAAAATCAGTTCATTGACCGAATTTTTTTAAAATTAGTTAATTGATTTTTTCTTCTCTTCTTTTCTTTTGTTTCTCTTTTTCTTCTCTTATTTATTTATTTATTGTCTTTTTTATTTATTTCTTTAATTTTTTATTTTTGTCTTCCTTTTCTTTAATTTTTCTCTTTTGTATTTTTCTCCCATGCTTTATATTTATCTTTATCTTTATTTTTAATTTTAATTTAATTTTTTCTTTTTTACTTTTTATACTTTTTTAATTTCTAGTATTATTTATATCTTTTATCTTTTATTTTTTTTCTCTCTCTCGTACTTTTTATTTGAATTCAAAGCTGGTTTTGAGAAATAATTCGAACCTAGTTTTAAAAATTAATTTAAAATTGGTTCGGAACCGGTTATGAATCAATTATGAGTTGGTTAAAAAAATAAACTCTACGATATGAATTTTGCACATTACTATACGCTATGTTGCATCAACACTGACACGGGACACGACACGACACCCGACACGTTAATTCTAAAAAATATTAAATTTCGACACTTAAGGACACGTTTTGATATTATATAATATTTTTTATTTATGTAGTGTATATTAGATTTAATATTCAATAATTTAACAAAAAAATAAAGCTAAACTTATAATACCCTTCAATTTTGCTAAGAAACATAAAATATCCTAAATGTTTATATTAAACTCAATAAAATCGTAATTGTAATCTAACGAATCTAATAATTGAAACTCAAAATACAATACAACGTAACCTTTGGATCTTTTTTGAGTCTTTGCTGTTGATATACCACCTAATTATTCAGTACATTTTTTCTTTCCTTTTTTGTTATTTTCAGTTTAGGCCCATTTGTTATTTGGGCTGGGCTTTTTGTTATTTTCTTTCCTTTTTCTTTCTGTTTGTTAGTGGTTAGTATAAATAACGAACTTCTTTGTTTAGTTTTAGGATTGTACTTTTTCTTTCTTCTTCTAGTTAATGAGAATTGATTCAGTTTCTAAGATGGTATCAGAGCTCTTCACGGAGCTCTGATATTCGCCGTTTCTTTTTTGCCTTTTTCTTCACTTTCTTTTCTGAGTTTCGTTTCATGCTTGTTCTTGATTTTACACACATGGAGAATAAGAGTTCCGATAAAGACCAGGAGAATGTCACAAACCGTATACCGGTTGTTGCAGATCAGATCTCCACTTCTGCTTCGCATGGTTCGATCGTTGATGATCCTTCAAATCCAGGCAGCACTTATTATGTGCATCCAAATGAGAATCCATCTCTGGTGTTGGTATCTTCACTCATGGATGGAAAGAACTACCACAGTTGGGCCAGATCTATGAAAATGGCTTTGATATCGAAGAATAAGCTCTCTTTTGTCAATGGAACGATCTCTATTCCAGATCCTTCTGATCCTTATTTCGCTGCATGGGAACGATGTAACACCATGGTGCTGTCTTGGTTACATCGCTCCATAACTCAATCTATTTCACAATCTATCTTATGGATGGATCTTGCATCAGTTGTGTGGAACGATCTTAGGGAGAGGTTCTCACAGTCAGATGTCTTTAGAATCTCAGATCTACAAGATGAGATCTACAGAATACATCAGGGAGACAGCAACATCTCTGATTACTACACACGGCTCAAGATTCTATGGGATGAGCTCGAGGCACTGCAGCTAACACCGACATGCAAGTGTATCAAACCTTGTTGTTCGATAGCTTCTGAGGTGAAAAGTATTCGTGAAAGAGATTATTCTATACGTTTCCTTAAGGGACTTAATGAACGATTCAGTCATGTGAGGTCACAGGTTATGTTGATGGATCCTCTGCCATCAATTAATCGAGTTTTTTCATTAGTCACGCAACAAGAAAGACAGTTACAAGTTGAAGGTAATTTTCTTAATCAAGAAGGCTCAAAGATCCTTTATAATTCTGCTGATCAAGGTAGAGGACGATCACAACCTTACCAAGCTCGTGGCAGAGGGCGTGGATCATATGGTGTTCGAGGGAGAACAGGTTCAAACAGACTATGTACCTATTGTGGAAAGACAAGTCACACAGTGGAAACATGCTTTGAAAAGCATGGATATCCACCAGGCTACAAGCAGAGAAATGTTACGCATAAGACTAATATGGTTGATACAAACCAGACACAGGATCCTACTATTTTGCAACCGGATACAAGGGAGGCTTTTACAAAGGATCAGTATCAAACCATCCTTGGCATGATACAACAGTCTGTGCAACTCAGTTCCCCTCATATCAGTAACATGGTGGAAGCCAAGGTCCTCAATGCTGAAACTGTGGATTCATCTTCAGGTAAATCTAAAATTCAATGGATTTTAGATACTGGAGCAACAGATCACATCACTCACTCCTTGGACAGTTTGACATGCATTCAAAAGATTGAACCAATAGTTATCACTTTGCCTAATGGAAAACAGGTGTTATCTTTCCATTCTGGAACTGTTACTATTTCCAAGACTTTAACATTAACAAATGTGTTATATGTTAAAGAATTCAAAGTGAATTTGATTTCAATTAATAAATTGATTCAAGAATCTAATTGCATTGTGATTTTCCAGCATCTACAATGCATCATTCAGCAAACACCTTCCAGGCTAACGATTGGTTCTGCTAAGTTGGAAAGAGGTCTCTATATCCTCAATCAACATTACAGAAATTCTGATGACAACAATACTGCCCAGTTTAGGACAGTAGCAATGCAATCTACTACTTCTGATGTATGGCATTCTCGTTTAGGACACTGTTCCAAAGCTGTAATAAGAGCCATGATAGCTCAATATCCATTCATTTCTTGTAAAGATACAGATGAACCATGTGATATATGCCATTTGGCTAAACAAAGGAAGTTACCCTTCAATCCTAGTTCCAGTGTGTCAAATTCAGCTTTTGATTTTGTTCATATTGATATTTGGGGGCCATACTCCATTTCATCCATTCATGGGCATCGTTTCCTGCTAACTATAGTTGATGACTGCACACGTTTTACTTGGGGCATTCTTATGAAATCCAAGGCTGAAACAAGAAATCATATTATATCTTTTGTTGCACTTATTGAAAATCAATTTGGTACTACTATCAAGACTTTTCGTAGTGATAATGGGCAAGAATTTTTAATGCATGAATTCTTTGCTCAAAAGGGAATAATACACCAAACTTCCTGCATAGAGACTCCACAACAAAATGGAACAGTTGAGAGGAAGCACCAGCACATACTCAATATTGCAAGGGCTTTACTTTTTCAAAGTAGTATTCCAAAGAGCATATGGTCATACTGTATTATGCATGCCATACATATTATAAATCGTCTTAATTCTCCTGTCTTGCATAACAGATCTCCCTATGAGCTGCTTTATAATGAGCCACCAATACTAATTCATCTTAAAGTATTTGGTTGTTTAGCTTTTGCTTCTACCACTGTAAATGGGCGTCTTAAGTTTGATGCTAGAGCTAGGAAGTGTATATATCTCGGACATAAAGATGGAGTAAAAGGATACATCTTGTATGATGTGCTATCCAAGCAAATTTTTCTTTCTAGGAATGTTGTTTTCTATGAAGATTTCTTTCCTTTTACAAAAGAGCAGTCTGCAGAACATATAGATGCTTCTCAATGCTTACCATTTGTAGTTGAGCCTTCTGTTATATATGATGTATCACATAATAACAGGAAGGATACCTCTATGTGCCGGCCAGCTAATTTGCCTCAGTCCTCTTCAGTTGCGAATGATTCATCTGATGATGAACCTATTCAATGTGATACATCCTCACTTGATGCACTAGGTAATAACAGTAGTGAATGTGATACATCCTCACTTGATGCACTAGGCAATGATAGCAGTGACAGATCTCATGTGCCGGCTATTGTAACCATGTTGCCTGATGCTCAATCTCAACAGATTCCTTCAACTCTTCGACGTTCAAACAGGGTGAGCATTCCACCAAAGCATTTACAAGACTATTTGTGTAATAACTTGGCTTCTTCTACTGCTCATCCTTTGTCTACAGTGGTATCTTATACGAAATGTTCAGCAACACACTCATCTTTCTGTCACAATATTAGCTCCTTTGTTGAGCCCCGTACATATAAACAGGCCTCACAATCTAGAGAGTGGGTTGCTGCCATGGCAGAAGAAATAGATGCCTTAAACAGAAACCAGACCTGGACCTTTGTAGATTTACCGCGTGGTAAACACCCAATTGGCTCTAAATGGGTTTACAAAGTCAAACATAACCCCGATGGATCGATTGCTAGATACAAGGCGCGCCTTGTAGCAAAGGGATATAATCAAATGGAAGGTCTTGACTATTTTGAAACCTTCTCGCCGGTTGCAAAACTCACAACCATTCGGTTACTTTTAGCAGTTGCTGCAGCTCGTGGATATTTCATGGAACAACTTGACATTAACAACGCTTTTCTCCATGGTGACCTTCTTGAAGAAGTCTACATGTCTGTTCCTGATGGCATCTCTTCTCCTTGTCCAAACCAAGTGTGTAAACTTCAAAAATCACTCTATGGGCTTAAGCAAGCTAGTCGTCAGTGGAATGCTCGTCTCACCACTGAGCTTCTCTCCCTTGGATACTCTCAATCCTCAGCTGATCACTCCCTATTCACAAAGGTCAACAATGGTACTTTTACTGCATTACTAGTTTATGTTGATGACATGGTGCTTGTTGGTGACAACATGGATGAGATCAATTTTGTCAAACATCATCTTGATCAACAATTCTGTATCAAAGACCTTGGGGCTTTGAAGTTCTTCCTTGGGCTTGAAATAGCTCGATCACATCATGGAATAGTTGTCAACCAACGTAAATATGTCCTGGAACTTCTTGCCGACAGTGGTTTACTTGGAGCCAAGGCTGCTTCTACACCCATGGAGCCTACTCTACGTTTATGTCAGAATCAAGGTGATCCTTGTGTTGATCCTGCTGCATACCGAAGACTTGTGGGACGTCTGTTATACCTTGCCAACACTCGACCAGATATATCTTTTGCTGTTCAACAGCTTAGCCAATTTGTTGCTAAACCAATGATGGCTCATTTTGATGCTGCTTGTCGAGTGCTTAGATATCTCAAGGGGTCTCCTGGCAAGGGTCTCTTCTTCTCTTCTAGCAGCTCTCTTACACTCTCTGGTTTCAGTGATGCAGATTGGGCTACTTGTTTGGATACACGTCGATCCATTACTGGTTTTTGTGTTTTTCTTGGTACATCTCTAATCTCTTGGAAATCCAAGAAGCAAACTACAGCGAGTCGCTCCTCAGCTGAAGCAGAATATCGTGCTTTGGCCTCTCTAACTTGCGAGATTCAATGGCTCACCTATCTACTGCATGATCTTCGTGTTCCCATTGCTGGTCCTGCTATGTTATATTGTGACAATCATGCAGCAGTTCATTTAGCTCACAATCCTTCTTTCCATGAACGCAGCAAGCATATAGAGCTTGACTGTCATGTTACACGCCATCAGATTTTGCAGGGATTGATCCATCTGATTCCTATTGCTTCCTCTCAACAGTTGGCAGATATGTTTACTAAAGCTCTTCATCCTACACACTTTCGTGATTTTATGGACAAGTTGGGGTTTAGAGATATTCACCTTCCAACTTGAGGGGGGTGTTGATATACCACCTAATTATTCAATACATTTTTTCTTTCCTTTTTTGTTATTTTTAGTTTAGGCCCATTTGTTATTTGGGCTGGGCTTTTTGTTATTTTCTTTCCTTTTTCTTTCTGTTTGTTAGTGGTTAGTATAAATAACGAACTTCTTTGTTTAGTTTGAGTATTGTACTTTTTCTTTCTTCTTCTGATTAATGAGAATTGATTCAGTTTCTAAGAGATGGAGCTAGAGGGCGATTGCCCTATTTTCACTTTTCAAAAATGGCTACTAGCCTTGTTCATATGTGATTGAGCAGTCCTGCTTAAAACCATCAATCATGTTGTTACGAGAGTTGTTTTTATAGTTTTTCCCTAATTTTGTTGAAAGGCAATGTTTGAATTATTTTATAAGATATAAAAATTTGAAATATATTGGAAAGATATAGAAAAAGTAAAGTTCAATAGAAAGTAGATTTAATCATAAAGTTGGTTTTGTTTTATAATCAATCTAAAATATATTTGATGACTGCCTAAGTATCAATATAAAATAAATAAATAAGATAAGAAGAATTGAATTAGTATTTGAAAAATTGGATAAAAAGACATGATAAAATTGGTTTTGTCTTCTAGTCAGTCTTAAATAGATTTGATTTCTATCCAAATAGCAATACGTAATAAATAATATAAAAGAACATTATTTGGATTTGAAAAATGAATACAAAGTAAAATTTGAACATGATAAAGTTGGTTGGAGCTTACAATCCAAAGTAAAGACGGGTAATAGAGGCCGTGGGTTGATGATTTGGTCGTGACAGTAAGATAGTGGTGGTGATTCGTGGAATGAGATTTGGTTGATGCTGGTTCAGAGAGCGTTAAAATTAAAGGTGCTGGAATTCATGTCTCTAATATATATATATATATATATATATATATATATATATATATATATATATATATATATATAGAGAGAGGTAGGATCCTTTGACACCAGTGACAAGTTTCATATTTGAAATTTGACACATCATCTGAGAGCCGTTAGATCAAAAAAGATCAGCGACACTGATTTATAAGCATGTAACACCATTGATCTTTTTTTGATCTAACGGCTCTTAGATGAGGTGTCAAACATCAAATTTAATGCTGGTGTCAAAGGATCCTGCCTCTCTCTATATATATATATATATGGTTTTATTAATTTCATGCAATAGGAGAGAACTCTCATGCAATAAAGATAATCATGTATGGGACCCACCCACTATAGAAGAAAAAAAAAGTAATACGGAAATCGATATATATGTAGGAGAGAAAAATTCTCTCCTACAACATAAGAGTATATTTTCCCATATATATATATGGTCAGGATCATTTTATATCTGTATAAATTACACTCTTAATCTTTATCGTTGGTTCTATTTATATCTACCAGTTCTGATTTATTATATATTTGAGCCATTAGATGCAAACAAATCAATTATTAAGATTGGTGTAAGACTTCTTATTTTTACACTAGTTTAAGAATATCCTGCCCCATATATATATATATGGAAAAAAATCTTTTGACTCCGGTGTAAGACTTAGAAGCTTTACTTCCTATGCTAACCGTTGATTTTCGTCCGTCCAACGGTTATAGTTTACTGAGTTATATTAATTAATTAATTAATAATTTCAAATAAATGACAACTGTTAAATGAACGAAAATCAACGGTTAAGATAGGGAATAAGACTTCTAAATCTTACATGAGAGTCAAAAGATCCCTTCACATCAGTTATGCTAATTTATTAAGAACTCTCCATTTGAAATTCATCACTGAATTATGCATTCCTTAGTTAAGGCTAATTATGACAACTTTGCATGTCTAGATCCTTCAAATGTTGTTTCATATGTAAAAAATTACAGGTTAATGGTTACTGTATCATGGGCCCTACATGACTCATCATTCTGTCAATATGTGTGTTTTTTTTTTATAACATGTCAATATGTGTGTTTACATATATAATTTAATACAATTCAATTTTCTATCACTTTGATTTTTCTAATACTATTTTCGCGTTATCAACAATTTTACCAGGTGTGCGTACGATAAGCCGTATGTGCCAACATATCTGGTTTCCAAAGAAAGGGCAAAGAGTTTGGGAATTGAATTTATTCCTTTGGAAGTGAGCCTCAAAGAGACTGTTGAAAGTTTGAAAGAAAAGAAGTTTACCAAGTTTTAAATTGTTATATCTCCTGGTGGAGTAAATATTATAATCTGAACCTTGTTTAGTGGGAGACGTGGTTTCTGATGCGCTAATGCTTGTGAAGGAATTTACTACGAAATAAGGCTTTAAATAAATCAAAACTAGTCAGTCATGGTTTGGTTTGTACTCGTAACTAGTCAGTCATGGTTTGGTTTGTACCCGTGACAGAACAGATAATAAAGTAAACCAGTATTAAGTTTATAGCATGCTGATCGAGATATAGTTTGCATTACAGATGATATTCTCGTTATATTAAGTTACCGTACTTGAAAATGTTTCATGCAGGCCATTGGTTAAGTATTAAATTAATATATAATGGAACCTACTTTTATTAATATGAAATTGCAGAATAGATAAATGGAGATAAGCTCCTTGCGAGGATAAAATTAGAAAATAAACTTAGAATCTCAACTACCAGAGATCCTCAATTTACCCATAAACCAATATTGAATTCATGCACAAAGAAAATGGTTTTATAAGAACTATGTTGTAGGAAAATTTATTTTACATGCCGAAGTTTTTTTTTGTTGAGGGCCTCACAAAATGTTGTGAGTTTAAAAAAAAAATTCTGATCATGTTAAATTATAGATGATAAACTCAATATTTATATATACTAATCCTAACTAATGATAACTAATGGGCTTGGATATTTATTTTCATCGCATCAATACTCCCTTTCTAAAACTCATCTTGTCCTCAAGGTGATAGATGGTGTGATAGAACTTCCACCGAGGTCCCATTGTTTGATGCATATAGATCTCATTGGGTATATTTGCTCCTTCTTTCTACAAAATTTGATTGTCACATTTTCTACTCGTAGGCAAGCTTGTTGGAATTTGGAACATTCCTGGAAATTTTTGTAGCACTTTCGAAACAGTTGACGATGATGCAGCTTCTGTTAACTCAGGTGTCAAGTACCCCAATTCAATATAATATCCTTTTGTTCTATTTTTACATGCCTTACCCAACCGCTTGGTAGAAATCCAATACCTAGACAGCTTAGGATTACCCCTAATTTCCACCAATTCCCAAAAATTCACTTGATTGTCTCTTAAACTCTCCAACCACACATACCCCAAAATAGCATCCATTCCTCCTAAATTGAAAAACAAAAAGTCTGGAATGATAGGTATACTGGGAAAAACAAATTGTAGTCCTCTTCAAACCCATGGACTTCCAACCTTGTAATCATACCCAACCATTATTGAGTCCGTGCAAATGCTTAAACCCAAGTTTTTATCGTCCTTTTCTTCTTGCTTGAGTAGCTGGAAGTGGGATCCCCCTCTCCGATCTTGGCCGCCATTCATGGTCGAAGCCCTTCCTAGATATAGAGCACATTAGGAAGTCTCGGGTGGATATGGATGGAGGGTGTCTTGGTTGATGTTTTGGGAACACTCCTTGGTTTGAAACCCCTAAGCTTATATGACGAGGCCAATAGGATGGACGTTGCGTGGTTTTGACATTGATCATTCCAGCTTTCGTTGGATTTTGTATCCCTATGCCCCTCTACTTCACTAAATCCCTTGCTTTATCTGGTTTTCAGATGCTATGTTGTATTATTTATATGCATCAAAGTGAGCATGAGGCGGAATATTCTCCTAGAACCTCTGGGTTCCTTAGATATATCTGTATTTCTCACATCGCTTTGGGGACTTTATCTCAGGTAGTGCCAGTGGAGCTGGAGCGGCGGACAAGAGGCCCGTAGGTTGATCAGGGGGACTTTTGATTATTATGCATTTTGGTGGTCATTGGGCCTAGGCTAGACTTAGGGCATGAACATTGTATATGGGTTGAGATTTACGTATATTGTCATACTTGTTCATGCCATCTTTTGCCTAAGTCTAGTTGTATATTTGTTAGGTTTCATTTTGAGGTCTCATTCATG
>JAVKPL010004403.1:0-21805 GCA_032173675.1 Gastrolobium villosum
ATGCACACAATGATTTAAAAACACAAAACGATTCTCATAGCATAACTTATAATAGAATTGCAGCTTTATAAGACATAATTATAAAAAAACATATATTCAAACAAAAAGATACTAAGATATTGTGAATATGATTTGGGGAAAACGAAAATTAGGTTTTTTCTTAATTTTTTTTTTTGTAAATCTTGTTTTTAATTAAATTTTTAGTTTTAAATAAAAACGTTCAAAACGGTAAAAACGTAAGTTTTTACCGTTTTTACGTTTTTATGCGGCATTTAAACCAGTGACAGTTTTTACTTGAGTTTTAACACACATCATTCTCGTAAAAGCATAAAAACATAAGTTTTTACGTTTTCACCCTAGTTTTTGACAATAATGGGTAGCTATTCTAGTTTCAAAGGTATGCACCACTCACTTTAATTGTAATTGTCTAGTTGACTACCTCAAGGTAAATAATAAATAATAAGTTTTTTAAATGTAATTATTTTTATTATTATTTTAATATTTCGTGGATATTGACAGAGATCAAAAAGAATGTTTACTCTTATTCTAAAATTCAAAAGCAAGCTTTTGATCTTATCTTGGATATACCCAAAAAAAGGCAGATCCTAAGTCTAAGAAATGTAAAATGACAAGAGGGAAGTCGAACAAAAGTTAGAAAAAAACATCAAATTACAACTTTACATAAATTCAGATCTTTATATACAAATATCCTATTAACATCTATTCAATTTACAAGGTATATATAATGGAAAAATTAATTGAAAAGAGATTTGAATTCAAATTTCAATTCAACACAAAACAACACAAACCTTGTAACTGTAAAATAATGATTACTTTTTACACACACAAATAGTGATTACTTCTATATACATAACACACAATATTTGATGTTGTTCCATCGTTTATAAATTTCCATCTTTCTTCTCGTCAAACCAAACTTTCATCAACTATATAGGAAGGAAACCTTTGCAGATTTCATCAACTATATAGCCATGTCCATTTGAAATTTTGAGCATCTTATTTCAAGAGACTCAACTCCTTTCTCAAAGCCGATAACTTCCATGGATACCCAAAAGAAAGATAGAAAACACCCACATGATTCAGCTCCACGTCTTCTACTGGATCTTAATCTACCTGGTAAAGATTCCGGTGATGATTCTAAGCAAGAACTCAATCCCATCAACTGTTTCGATACAAATTTGTCCATGAATTCCTCTGAAGTACCGAGTCATGGTGGTAATGAAATGGAGCCGCGGGTTTTCGCATGCAACTACTGCCAAAGAAAGTTTTATAGCTCGCAGGCACTTGGGGGACACCAGAATGCACATAAACGTGAAAGAACTTTGGCAAAAAGAGGACACAATAAAGCTGGTGGTGCTATTTCACTAGATTATAGACAGAGGTACACCAATATGGCTTCTCTCCCATTGCATGGATCATATAACAGGTCACTTGGAATTAAGGTGCATTCTATGATTAACAAACGCTCTTTTCATGAAACGCCCTTTTTTGATTTGTCCCATTTCCATGTCCAAAACGGATGGCAGAGGCAGTCTTTGCATTCACAAGTAGCAGTTGGGAATTTTCATGTTAGGTCAGAAACTGAATCATCATCCATAGCTGGTGGCATCCAACGGTTAGGGAAGTTTTCTCCAAAGTTGGTGGCAGAAGAATTTGGAGGCTATGGCTCGGATAGTATTATCCATTTGCAGACTAAACAACAGGAGGTGCATAAGCTTGACTTGTCCCTCAAACTCTAACTGCAACCCTAAAAAGCCTCTTATCCAATGAGCTTAAGTTATTGGGTTGAATTGGTTCTTTAGATGGTATGAGAGCTTCGGTGTCCCGGGTTCGATCTTCCCTTGCCCCATTTCTTTGTAGAATTTCTTATCCTAACCTAAGTAGACTGCGCCTGATGTATCATCCATCTTTCAAGCCAATAAACTCTATTATGAGGGGCTTAGTTTAAACTTTTAAATTGAATTAGTTGTTTGCTTGTTTTTTTTTTTTCTTTGCTTTCTTGTGCTCATGTATCTCTAGTTGCAGCAGCTGTAAATGCCTTTTAGCCACTTAATAGAGTTTGTCTCTTGATATTATTCGTTTCAATTTGCGCTAATGGATTCTACCAAACTTAAGAACTTGCTTTGTAATAGTATAACCAAAGTTCAAAATAAATTAATTGTATTGTTTGTTGATGGTCTACAGAAGCAGAGCCTAGTAAAGAAGACGTTACAACATTTATATTTTTACATCAATCTGTAAATTTGTATGCGTTCCATTTCTTGGTTCCAGATATCATAGCATGATAAAAGATGGATTTTATAATTTTCATTCAACATGAGAATTCAAATCTCCCTACGCACCCTTCGATTTCCGTGCTGACATGGGTCGTACACATAAATTTCTCTAACACATGAGTCCCACATGCTTTTTATCTCTACAACATAAGATTTCAATTCTCCTTTAAGAATTATAAAACCTATAAAAGATACAAAAAAAAAACTGCTGCCAACGCTGATTAGCTAAATTTGATTAAGGGGTTTTGTATAAGTCTATGCGTTTTCCAAGAGCTTGATCCTCCACAAAACACAAAAAAAAAAACCAAAACAAAACAAAAAAACCATTTATACATAAAAAAAATAAAAATAAAAAATCAAATAAACCTCAGATTGGCCGGTAACTTGTAATTAAATTTGCTTTGCTAATGTTCAGGTGGTAGAATTGTTTGTCTTCTGAACCAAATCATTATTGTCCTCCAACCATTAATTTTTAAGCTTCTGACTCAATATTTTGGCCTCCAAATTAATTATTTGGATAACCCTTGTCCTTCAAAATTCAAATTCCCGATCTACTTTTGCTGATTGCTGTTATCTGCAGGAATTTGTTGTTTCTCTTCTAAACGCCTGGCATTTGTAAATCTTTTTTTATAGAATATTTACATCGTTACACTCACTCATTTCAAATACTACAGAATGAAATTTTTTGATTAATATATTATTACAATGGTAAATTAGAATGTAATAATTCTCAATTAATCATTAATGTAAAATCAATTATAATCAATTGATATTGATTTTATATATGTTTAAACATTGTCAGAATCCAAGAGACGAGAGGCCAATTGAATTCATTTTAAAAAATAAACATCAATGATGTCAGTCGTCACCAATTTAATTTAGAAAAAAAAATTCTATTTGAAAACTTGTCTTTTAAAAAAAGAGATCGGTTTTAAAGTCTGATTAACATAGGAAATGATGAAAATTTTATTCTCATTATTTACGCCCCTTATGGATGGATTTAGAAAATAGTTAGTGGTTACCTTAATTAATTATGCAAATCATTATTGAACTTTAAAAATTATTTGTTTGCAACACGAAAAATAAAGCTACGTGGGTGAGATGATTATTTATAAAAAAAATTAAATTAAATTATGAAAATTTTATGCTTTGAGGCATGCCTTGATGCAATAGAAAAACTTAAAATTACATCGCTTTTAGTAAAAGTATATGAGCTGATTTTAACTTCAAAATATTTAATTTTATTTTGAAAAATATTTTAATTTTTTATGCACTATTTTCTATAGTAATCTAGATTGGATAGTTTTAGTTTAATAAAACGAAGTTGGAATTATCATACTATCATGACCAAAATGATTTGAAATAAAATTTATAGGATTAAGTAAAGGGTTATCACAACACACATTCTTTAACCCCAAAAACAAAATATGGTCTACTATTCTTATCACAACTCAAATCCCAACAATAGGCTGATAATAAATCTCATTACCAATCATATTTCAAAATGGATGTAGTGATTTAAGCATAATATCAAAGTTAAGAGAAATTAAACATGTATCACAAAATCAAATTAAGTAACAATTGGTCTCATCATCTCATTTAAAAGTTTAACAGGTAGGTCCTTTACATTGCAAGCATTGAAAGGTACAACAAGCACAATTGTATATTCATATTCATCCTAGTGCTCAATAAATAATCAGCAGAATAATGACTTGAAATTTTGCACTACAAGTGATGGAAGGTGGGGGGAGAGGGAAATGAAATTTGTGTTTCATAATTTAAATTTTTTGAAAAAACACCTTTGTTAAAATCTCATTGCAATTATTTTTTATTTTTCTATCACCAGTCATGTGGCACTCCATATATAAATGTTTTCAGAAACTGGATAATAAATGAAAATTTGGTTGTCTTGTTAAAAATCCTTGAGGAACAAGATGGTATAAAAGATAGAATAGATAGATTTGACTTGGATAAAAAAAATCATAAGGGTGTAAATAATTAAAAAAATAAAAATAAAAAATTAAGTGATTCAAAGGAAAATATATTACTACGTGAGTTATTGCATTTTCCCATCGTAGCCTCACCAAGAAAAAGATATGCCATGAGGTGGTTGTCATTGATTGCAGTTATATTTGACAGCGCACTTATTGTCAACATGAGATTCTTTGGATCAAGTTATATCTCTCTCACAATCTTTCGTACTACTGTTGTACCTAGATTCAGTGCATCCTATTACACATCAAAGGAGAGAAAAAAAATCTGGCAGAAAAAATAAATTTTAGATATGTCATATTTTATTAATGAAATGCACTGAATTTTTGATGCAACAGTAGTACCAAAAATTTATTCAACAATAAGGCGGGGGAGGGATTCTTATGCAAGATTGATCCGCCAAATGTACACAAATTCAATGGTTGTGATTGTCTCAGTGACTCCTACTTTGACCCACCAGCAGTTGGAGAAATAGACCTTCTCTATTGGGATCAAAGAAGTAGGTGAGGCAAGCCATGTCAAAGCAAGCCACACAATGACACTCAGCTCTGCTTTCACATCATTTTAAAAGAAATATATAACAATAAACTTGAATCTTGATTGGCTTGATTTCTTACCTATATGATATAGGAAAAAATAAATAGTAGGAGAATTCAAATCTCATATCATAGATACATCAAGTGTGGGACCCACATTAAAAAAAAACAAAAAATAAAAAAATAAGTGACACATCTTTTTATGGTGAGTGTATGTAACATGAGAAAAACAAACCCCTATGATATATTGGGTAGGACCCCACAAATTTGTAGGTCCATATCTGCCTGATGTTTACAACCTAATCTCATATTAATCATGAAACAAGTTTTGTGATGGAATTAGGAAGTGTAAGAACCCGCACCGCTAACTAAGGTAATTAGTGAGTTAATTATGATAATTAGGAAATGATTCCATAATTGACCTTAATAATTAATATTGGGCTTAAATAATTATACTGAATGAGTAAAATGCTGAAAGTCGCTTTTCGGAAGAAAAGCGCAGATACCGGTTCTGCTACCCGGTATAAATGCGTACCGGAAAAGTATCCCGGAAAATTATAAAGAATGCATGATAATTACTAGAATATTATGTAGTACTTGTAAAACAAGTTTCAAGTCAAAATAATGTAATCTGATGCCAGAACTGATACTGGCTATGGAAAAGCGCGTACCGGAAAGGTGCTCCGAAAAATAAAATAAAAATATGACAAATCTTATAAAATTGTGTAGGTCTAGATTCTAAAATTTGGGATCAATATCTTTTGTGTTGCTATTAAGGCTAATACTACGCGTTATGGCTTAAATGCCTATTTATGCATTAGATGGCACATGATCCTAGGTCAAAAAATTAACCTACGTGCCTCCATTTTCTGCCAACACCCCAGCCACCTCTTGCCACCTTCTCCTCCTTTGTTGTGAGCCAAGGAGCTTCCTTTCTCCTTGGTTTCTTCTCCAAATACCTTGGGCTTGTGAGAGCTTGCTTGGTGAGGGTGAGAGTCAGCCTTGGGACTGCATGGTTGGTCTCTTTCTGAGTTGAGAGAGCTGTGTAGGGTGAAGGTGTGAGGCTGAGTTTGTGTTGTGTGGGTGTTGAAGCTTCAAGTAGCTTCCTTGGGAGGAAAGAAGTCACCTTTGTGAAGAAAGTTCCTTACTTGTGGGACATTTTCGTGTGCCTTGAAGGTCAGACCTGTAGAGTCTGTTTGGGGAGCTCCAAGAGCACACCTTGCTCTGTTTTGAGTTTAGGTAAGTTATACCAACCATGATCATGAGTTTAAATGCTTAAAAATGGAACCTTGATGCATGTATTTAACTAAGTTGATAACTTAAGGGTGGGGAAGCCTAAACACACCTAGAAATGCATGTTTAAGTGTCTTTAATCGGTTAAAGTTGGACCCTTTGGACTGGATATTCACGAAATGCAGAAACTGCATTCTGTCGTGAGATATCGGGATATTTGTGGAACAGATATCCGGATATCCATATCCGGATATGGTATCCGGATATTCATATCCGGATGTGGGAGCTGGATATCCGGATATGGTATATCCGGATATGGTCAGTGTGATATCCGGATATTGCATATCCGGATATGTCCCTTGTGATATCCGGATATCCTGGGTTTTCGCAGAACAGTAGCTGTGCTGTGTGAACAGTAAGCTATTGGGGGTTTGTGGACCCTAGATTAAGGAAGTTGAACTTCTGTAATTAATGAACTAAGCCAGAATCATATGACTAAGGGCTTATGGCTTTGTTGGAAGCCTTAAGACGTAAAACGTAAAGGAAAGTGATAAACCTCCAGTTTATCTTGTTTTATAGACTAAAGTAATATGAATTATTCAGTTAAACAAGTTGAAAACTAAGGTTAAGATGGTAATTATGAACATTAGTTGAAATTCAACTAATTAAATCAATTTTTGTTATTTTAAAAGGTTTTGTTGGAAAAAGAGGATCCAGAGGAAGATTAGATAAAGATGAAGACAACAACCAGAGGAATGAAGATCAGAACAAAGAAGATTTGATCTTATCAAGTTGTTGGAAGAGGGAGCTTAAGCCCCCAATGGAGGCTTAAGCCCCCTAAAAGCACATTCAGTCTCTGCCTCTGCGCGCTTAAGCGTCCTACAGCGCGCTTAAGCGCACCACAAACAATAAATTCCAGCACGAGGAGCGCGCTTAAGCGCCCTACAGCGCGCTTAAGCGCGCAACATGAAGAAAGGCCTACTGCCTTAGGCGGCTTAAGCGCCCAACGGGGGCTTAAGCGCCCAAGGAATATAGTTTGTTCCAAATTGGCATATTCTACAAAAAGATGCGAATTCTACACCTTTAAAAAGGCATCTAAGGGTCAGAGTTAACCACTACTTCACACTACTTTGAGATCCTTGGAGTCTTGGATACATGCTCGGAAGCAGCGAAGACGGATCGGAGTCAGTTCATCACTGGAGCTATTAAAGATTCACCAATCACCAATGGAGTTTGGGGAAGCTTTTATAGTTGCTTTTATGTTTGATTTTGCCATGTCTGGCTAGTTTCTCTGTAGTTAGGGGATGATGGAACCTGATTAAATCATTATGTTATGGATTAATTGTTATGAATTCTTCTCTTTTTATATTTGAATAAATTCATCTGTGTTCAATGCTTTCTATGAGTTTGCTCCTTATGGAATGACCCTTGGGAATTGTATGGCAACAGGAATGTTGGTGCATGAACCTCTATTTGATGAATTTATCATAATCCTTGTGGTCTAGGAATAGGGATAGGAATAGACACGAGGTAATTATGCAATCCTATGATCCTTAATTTTAATGCATGTCTTCTTGGGGAATAATCGGGGAACTAGAGTTCTTCCAAGATTACATAGATTAGGGTAACAAGGAACTGAGCCCTAATTAACATAGACAGGATCGATTGGCAATACATTAAGAGCAGGTTCTTAACAAGTTAATCATAACATATTGAGAAGGTCAGGAGAAGTCTGAACCCTAACTACGTTTATTTTCTTAGTTAATTCTACCATCTATTTCCGTTATTTCCTTACATTCAGAACTTTAATTACATGTTATCAACTTTTTCAACAAACAAACTACGTTACCTTCCTTTTTATTAGTCCAACTAAATTAACGATAGTGAATCGGTGCTTGAATTTAATCCTCGTGGGAACGATATCTTACTTATTCACTTTATTACTTGTACGATCGGTGCACTTGCCGAAAGTAGCAACAGAAAGGCGTAGTCTTTAAGTTATATGCTTGTGATGCATAATTAATGATGTATTATTGGTTCATATCAGATTGTGATACCGTTGTTTTTGGACTTGAGAGTGGTTGGACTCTTGGCTTGGATAGCTAGCTTGCAAGGTAAGCTTTCGTGTCCTCGGTTTAGCCATTTTGTGGTTCCACCATGTCCCATGGGGATGTGGTTTATGCATGCTGTGTTACATGCTTTGATATTTTGGAAATGTTGTTGAGCTATTATATGCAATGTGCTTTTATGATATGCATGTGGTGTCCACTTATACGGTAAGCCTGAGTATGTAGTACATACAAGATGGTGAGGCTGTGGGTGAGGTGCAAGCGGTGTTCCTTGTACTCATGTGGGTTTAGACGTATTCCTGCATTTCTCTGGCCAGTAGATTTGACAAACACACATGGCATGATTATCTGCTGCATCGCATAGTTTTGGAACTTATATTGTAAATACTGTTTTTGAACTTATATTACACATGTAAGTGAGCTTGGGGTGGAAGATCCTTGAGGACCCCTTGTCTTACTGAGATTTCTTGTTTAGCGATCTCACCCCGCGTTTGGGGAAGCTTATTTCAGGATCAGGTAATGTTGAGGGCTCAGGTGGCAGAAGGCCAGAGCTGAGTTGATATTTATGGCATGCTGACATGTTGGATGTTGACTGTTGTTTATGTTTTCCATTTTGATTATGATATTATGCTGAGACTGTTGTTGGGCATTGTGCCTTATTTGGTGAGCATGGGGTTTGTCCATGCCACATGGTTTTGTTATTGTCTTTTATTTGAAGTTGTAATTAAAGTATCAGGATTTTGACCCAGGCTATGTGTTGTAGTCCTGTGGCTTTAGATACTCACATTATCTTTATATATGAGGTATTTCAGTTAGTCGTCTTGCAATTCACATACAGGCAGCATTTTATGAAATTGATTAAGTAATCAAGTTGGCTAAGGTTAATGACGTCATAATTGAATTAAAGAAAAAGTTATTCCGCATTTTAATTAAGCGTGGCTTAATACGATAGTATGTTAACAATCCGGGTTAACACGGGCTGTTACATTTTATGGTATCAGAGCACTTTCTAGGGAAAAGCCTGTATGTATTGCAATAACTTAGGATGTTTCGTTGCGTGTCTACTTTGCGTTCTCTCAGATTGGTGTGTGTTATGATAATGCATATGTGACCACATGGCGTGGGCCTGATCAACTCATTCTTTGTGTAACTTGTGCAGAGTCATGGTGCCACCAAGGAGGAACCCTAGTACGAGCGAGGATCAATCGGATCCTATCCTGGCTGCATTAGCTGAGATGCAGGCGGCCCGACTAGCCGACCAGGAGGCCACGAGGTTGGCAAACCAGGCGATGCTGGACGCTATCAGAGATGCGAACAGGCGAGCCACTGCTGAGGTTCTGGAGGAGAACCGGATGGCCAACATGACTATGATGAGGGTCATGTTGGAGGAGTTGAGGGCTGGTCCTGCTGCTGGCCAGTGTCCTCCACCACCTCCACCGCCGCCATCGCCTCCACCTCCGCCTAGTCAACAGGAGGACACCCAGAGTCAGATGGGTGAGGGCAGTCATTTGACGGGGGCTTTGCAGACCATCCCCGTATTTGCTGAGGATCGTGACGAGATCGATCGCCGGCTGAATGCTTTCCGCAAGCATAAGCCACCTTCTTTCGACGGATCTTATGATCCCATTGCTGCTGCCAGATGGCTACAGGCGTTAGACAAGATCTTCCGGATCATGCAGTGTACCGATCCGCAGAAGCTAATGTTTGCCACTTATATGCTGGAGGGCGAGGCCCATGAGTGGTGGACCAACATTTCTCACATCTACGAGATGCAGGGCCGTGTGATGACGTGGCCGTTCTTTGAGGAGTGTTTTCTGGGTCAGTATTTTCCTTATGACTCTCAGGAGAGGAAGCAAGGAGAGTTTGACCGTTTGGTGCAGGGCTCGTTGTCTGTCGACGAGTACCTGGCCAAGTTTAATGAGCTGGTCAAGCTCGCTCATTTCCGCATGGCGAGACCGACTCCTGTTTTTCTTGCTGCTAAGTTCCGGAGGGGACTTAATGAGGACATTGCCGGACACCTTGCTGGTTCTGCTTCGAGAGACTTCGGAGCTTTAGTACAGCAGTGCCGCGACATTGAGGACTTTTGC
This sequence comes from Gastrolobium villosum, assembly GCA_032173675.1. Lineage (NCBI taxonomy): Eukaryota > Viridiplantae > Streptophyta > Magnoliopsida > Fabales > Fabaceae > Gastrolobium > Gastrolobium villosum. The sequence continues at coordinate 10,215 of JAVKPL010004403.1, forward strand.
CGTGCGAGTCAAGCAAAGAAGGCCAAGATTGAGGTGCCACAGGGTACCGGCGGTTCCGCTCCCTGGAGGGACAGGAAGTTTGCAAACAAGGGCAAGGGCAAACAGTTGGCGGCTAAGCAAGCGCCAAATCAGTTCAAAAAGATTTCTACTCAGGGGAGCGCAGCTAGACCTCCTGCTCCCAGATGCTAGGGATGCGGGAAGTCACACTTTGGGCCGTGATCTACCGGACAGCTGATATGCTTCCAGTGTGGCAAGGAGGGCCACTACTCCAGAGATTGCCCGACGGTGAGAGTTGCTGCAGTGCAGGCTGTGCCATTGCAGATGGTTCCTACTGGGGCACCAGCCGTGCCACTTACTACGGGGCGTGTGTATACTTTGTGTAACAGCCCGTGTTAACCCGGATTGTTAACATACTATCGTATTAAGCCACGCTTAATTAAAATGCGGAATAACTTTTTCTTTAGTCCAATTATGACGTCATTAACCTTAGCCATCTTGTTTACTTAATCAATTTCATAAAATACTGCCTGTATGTAAATTGCAAGACAACTAACTGAAATACCTCGTGTATAATAGATAAGTGAGTATCTAAGTCACAGGACTACAACACATAGCCTGGACCAAAATCTTGATACATTAATACAACTTTAGCTAAAAAGACAATAACAATCCATGTGGCATGGACAAACCCCATGCTCACCAAATAAGGCACAATGCCCAACAACAGTCTCAATATAATCATAACTGAAAACATAAACAGCAGTCAATTAACCAGCATCCATCATGTCAGCAAAGCACAGATAAATCTAACTCAGCTCTGGCCTCCTGCCACCTGAGCCCTCAACATTACCTGAACCTGAAATAAGCGTCCCCAAACGTGGGGTGAGATCTCTAAACAAGAAATCTCAGTAAGACAAGGGGTCCTCAAGGATCTTCCACCCCAAGCTCACTTACATGTGTAATATAAGTTCAAAAACAGTATTTACAATATAAGTTCCAAAACTATGCGATGCAGCAGATAATCATGCCATGTGTGTTTATCAAATCTACTGGCCAGAGAAATGCAGGAATACGTCTAAACCCACATGAGTACAAGGAACACCGCTTGCACCTCACCCACGGCCTCACCATCTTGTATGTACTATATACTCAGGCTTACCGTATAGGTGGACACCACATGCATATCATAAAAGCACATTGCATATAATAGCTCAACAGCATTTCCAAAACATCAAAGCATGTAACACCACATGCATAAACCACATCCCCATGGGACATGGTGGAACCATAAAATGGCTAAACCGAGGACACGAAAGCTTACCTTGCAAGCTAGCTATCCAAGCCAAGAGTCCGCACAAACTCAAAGTCCAAACACAGCAGAATCACAATCTGTTTTAGACCAATAATTATATACATATTAATATTCTAATATTTACAATGTTAAACTAGACATCTTGAGGTTTCCAACGATATACTTTATGTCTCAATCGGAGTTGTATAACTCCGGTTATGTTTTTCGCAAAGTTCTTACAACAAGCTGAATTTTCAGCAATGGGGTCGCGACTTCAAACATAAACTCAGAGAAACCCACTCATCCAATGGATCTGAAAATTTACAGGGTTGTAGCGCTATGTGTTAGCTTTACATAGGTCCAAACATCACTCAATTTAGAGCTCTGTAGCTCGAGATATCGCAATTTTACTAAACTATGTCGCTGCTGTCTCGCGAAGTATTCGATTACTGCATTTTCCCATAAAAGTATTCGAATACTTCACGAAAAGTATTCGAATACTTCTTCGACAGAATGCAGAAAACTGAGTTTTAAAGGTAAAATCGACCTTTAATGATCCAAACTCGATCTGGAGTCCAAGAACTCCTTAAACAAATGTTTATTAACATGCTATGAACCCAGAAACACATTTCTTTTATCAAATGGTTCAAGTCATGATTTTTAATTGCTTAAACAAGCTTAAAACATCGAAATACACAAAGTGTGACCAAAATATACCTTCCAAGTCTTAAAACTCCGAAAATGAAGTGGCTTGGAGCTCCAAACCCAGCTCCAAGGTTCTGTCCATATAGGTGTACGAAAATGAATAACAAGGTTACACCTTTCCCCTCCAAAATGGCTTCTTGAAGCCTCCAATGGCATGAACAAAGGCTCACACCAATGGGAACCCCAACACAGCCCACAAAACCCCTCACACAGCAGCCTAAACTCAGAAAATAAGGATCTTTAACTCACATAAGGCTTGTCATCATAATACTCAACTATTTTGGTGAAGGAACCATGACCAAAAGTGATCACTTTGGTGGAGTTCAAGAAGAAATGGCTAAGGAATGGTAGAGGGAGGCAATGGAATAATAAAATGGAGAGCTAATCAGCCACCTACCACGTATAGACAATAGGGAATGCCTAGGGTTTATTGCAAAAGTAGTATATATAGGCCACTTAGCCTTTAACGCGCAGTATTAGCCTTAATAGCAACGCAAAATATCTTGATCCCAAACTTTGGAATCTAGACCTACACATTTTTCTAAGATTTTTCATATTTTTATTTTATTTTTCGGAGCACCTTTCCGGTACGCGCTTTTCCATAACCAATATCAGTTCTGGCACCAGATTACATTATTTTGACTTGAAACTTGTTTTACAAGTCCTACATAATATTCTAGTAATTATCATGCATTCGTTATAATTTTCCGGGATACTTTTCCGGTACGCATTTATATCGGGTAGCAGAACCGGTATCTGCGCTTTTCTTCCGAAAATCGACTTTCAGCATTTTTACTCACTCAGTATGATTATTTAAGCCCAATAATAATTATTCAGGTCAATTATGGAATCATTTCCTAATTATCATAATTAATTCACTAATTACCTTAATTAATGGTGCGAGTTCTTACATTCACCCCACCTTTTTAAGGATTTTGTCCTCAAAATCAGAAACATACCTGTCTCGAAAGTCGGGATACTGCCGGAGAAGCTCATCCTCTCGCTCCCACGTGCACTCCTCAGGACTACGCCCAGTCCACTGCACCTTGACCATCGGAATGATCTTGCTTCTAAGCTGTTTCTCGCCTCGATCGAGAATCATGAGTGGTCCGACGGGAGTCTTTAGGTTCTCCCGAACCTCCACATCATCCGGTTGCATCACGTGCGAAGGATCTGCTATATACCTCCGAAGCTGAGACACGTGAAACACGTCGTGGATGTTGGCTAAGTTCGGAGGTAAGGCAAGTCGATAGGCAACAGGTCCTACTCTACCAAGGATCTGGTAGGGCCCAATGAATCGCGGGCTCAACTTCCTCACGCCAAGTTCCCGTCCAACACCGGTGACAGGTGAAAGTCTCACAAACACGTGCTCACCCTCACTGAACTCCAGTGGACGATGCTTGTCATCGTAGTAGCTTTTCTGGCGATTCTGCGCCTGCTTCAACTTTTCCCTGATCATCTGGATCTGTTGGGTAGTATCTTGGACAAAGTCCAAGCCAAATAGCTCTTTATCTCCAACCTCAGACCAGCAGGTAGGAGTCCGACACCTCCTACCATACAGCGCCTCGTAGGGTGCCATGCCCAAACTAGCATGAAAACTGTTGTTGTACGAGAATTCTACCAACGGAAGGTACCCATCCCATGCAGAACCCTGCTCCAATGTGCAAGCTCTCAACATGTCCTCCAATGTCTGGATGGTCCGCTCAGTCTGTCCGTCAGTCTGAGGGTGATAGGCGGTACTCAATCTCAACTGCGTACCAAAAGCCTCCTGCAGCGCCTCCCAGAACCGAGATGTGAACTTCGGGTCCCTATCACTGATGATACTCTCGGGCACCCCGTGAAGCCTCACAATCTCGCGGACGTATAGCTTGGCCAACTGCTTTGTAGTGAAGCTCACCTTCACTGGAAGAAAATGGGCAGACTTGGTCAATCTGTCCACAATGACCCAGATAGAGTCGCAACCAGCCTGAGTCTTAGGCAATCCCACTACGAAGTCCATGGAAATACTCTCCCACTTCCACTGCGGAATCTCAAGAGGTTGAAGCTTACCAGACGGTTTCTGGTGCTCAATCTTCACTTTCTGACAAATAAGGCACTTAGACACGTAGACCGCAATGTCCTTCTTCATGCCCGGCCACCAAAAATTTCTTTTTAAGTCCTGGTACATTTTTGTAGCACCAGGGTGGATAGTAAACCGGCCCTTATGAGCCTCTGCCATAACCTCCTCGGTCAATGGCCCTCGAGGAATAACAATCCTCTTCTGGAACAGCAGCAATCCATCCTCGTTCCAAGACACACCGTCCTGGTTCTTCACATAATCAAGACACTCTCTTTGCACTTGCGCCTCTTTAATCTTTTCCATCAGCTCATTAATCACTTCTGTTGTTTCCATCTCAAGCAGTGCGCCCCCAAACAAGGAGTTCACTCTCAAGTCTCTGAACTTTTCATTCACCTCGTAGTCGCTCATCATTATGCTGGATAAGCTCACGGATTTCCGACTCAAAGCATCGGCTACCACATTGGCCTTGCCAGGATGATACCTCAACTCAAAGTCGTAGTCCTTCAAGAACTCCATCCATCTCCGCTGTCTCATGTTCAACTCCTTCTGGTCAAACAGATATTTCAGGCTCTTGTGGTCACTGAATACAGCAAACTTCATGCCAAACAGGTAATGCCTCCAAATCTTGAAAGCAAAAACAATGGCTGCCAACTCCAAGTCGTGAGTCGGGTAGTTCTCCTCATGAGGTTTCAACTGTCTTGAAGCATAAGCAACAACTTTTCCTTTCTGCATCAACACACAGCCTAACCCCTTTCCTGAGGCATCACAATATAACTCAAACTGCTCCGCAGGATCGGGAAGGACTAACACAGGAGCAGTAGTCAGACTCTCCTTCAACTCCTGGAAACACTCCTCACACTCATGTGTCCACACGAATGGAGTCTCCTTTCGGGTAAGGCGAGTCATCGGTAGCACCATCTTGGAGAATCCCTCTATGAACCTCCTGTAGTACCCTGCCAAACCTAAGAAGCTTCTCACTTTTGTAACCGTCTTGGGCCTCTCCCAATCCATCACGGCCTCAATCTTGTTAGGATCAACTGCAACTCCATAAGCAGAAATCACATGACCCAGAAATTTCACCGCCTTGAGCCAAAACTCACATTTGACGGCTTAGCATATAGCTTTTTCTCTTTCAACACTTGTAAAACAATCTTCAAGTGCTCAGCATGCTCCTCCTCTGTCTTGGAGTAAATCAAGATGTCGTCAATGAAGACGATCACAAACTGATCCAGGTACGGCTGGAAGATCCTGTTCATATAGTCCATGAACACTGCGGGTGCATTGGTGAGTCCAAAAGGGATCACCAAGTACTCATAATGCCCGTACCTCGAGCGAAACGCTGTCTTTGGGACATCCTCCGGCTTTACCCGTATCTGATGGTAACCGGACCGGAGATCAATCTTGGAATATACGCAAGCACCCCTGAGCTGATCCAGCAAATCATCAATGCGTGGGAGGGGATACTTGTTCTTGATTGTCACCTTGTTCAACTGTCTGTAGTCGGTGCACAACCGCATGGTCCCATCTTTCTTTTTCACAAAAATGACCGGTGCTCCCCAGGGAGACACACTCGGCCGAATAAAATCTTTCACTGAAAGCTCCTCAATATGCTTCTTCAGCTCTGCCAACTCCGGTGGCGACATCCGGTATGGAGCCAATGAAATAGGCCCCACACCAGGCAATAAATCTATGGAGAACTCTATCTCCCTCTGCGGTGGAAACTCAGGAATCTCCTCGGGAAACACCTCGAGGAATTCCCTCACCACAGGAATGCCAGTGAGATCCTCCTGTGTCCCAATCACCAAACCTCCCAACATGACATAGCCAAATGCCCCTGCTATCAAGGCCCTCCTCGCCTGCAGGACTGAAATGAACGGTGAGGAACTGGCTGTGGACCCACACGGAGAGATCACCACTCTCTTGGCACAACAATCAATCAATGCACAGTTCCTGGACAACCAATCCATGCCCAGAATAATCTCCAAGTTGGCCATCGGCAATCCTATCGGATCTACCGAGAAATCACGGCCATCCCACTGAAACGCTACATCGCGATGAACAGTGGAGGTCAAACATTTTTCTCCGGTGGCGGTGGTCACCCGCATCGGCGGAGAAAGCACATCACTGGGCAACTCAAGCCCCACAGCAATAGGGGTAGCAACAAAAGAATGCGTTGCCCCGGAATCAAAAAGCACATCAACAGCTGAACCACCAATGGTAACAGTACCTCTGACCAGGTTCGGAGCTCTGTCCGACTGTTGACGATCCAAAGTATTTCAAGATTAGGCAACAGCACATGATTGCTTATTTCAAGATTAGGCAACCGAGTTGTTGAGGCAACTATTCTTACAATAAGCAACATAGGACAAACTGTCCTAATTCCTAGAATGACAATGAGCCCATCAAGCCATACGTTCTGAGTAAATTTTCAAAGAAGACAATTTTCCCGGGTCGTTTCATTTGCAATGACTATCAATAAATCTCAAGGACAGTCACTTTCTCATGTTGGTGTTTATCTCCCTAAGCCTGTCTTCACTCATCGGCAATTATATGTTGCACTATCAAGGGTAAAAAGCAAACAAGGATTGAAAATTTTAATACTTGATGATGATGGGAATGTTACAAATAGCACCATTCACGTTGTCTACAAGGAAGTATTTCACATATTAATATAGTTGATTTGGTTCTGCCTCATTGTAGGAAAGTAGATGTTTGGTATGTTCCTAACTTATATCTCGAATGAATGATTACTACTGATTGATACTTAATTAAAAAAAATCATACAACTTTTTTATTTTACACAAGGGTGTTGATATGTTTTTTGATTTTCATTTTTATTTACTCTAATTATTTCCTTCATGTTAAGCGGAAAATTTAATTTTTTTATTCATGTTTTAATTGATTTTATTTTGTAGTATTGTTGAGTCAATGAAAAGTATTGAAGACTAATATAGAGGAGAAAATTTATTTTATATTGTATTCACAGTTTTTTTTTTTTTGCAGGATATTTGTTTTTTTCATGTTTTTTTTTCTTTTGTCTTTGTAGGGTGCTATTTATGGTGCTGGATAGTATTCAGTGCAAGAAATTTAGCTCATGTTTGGATCATTTCTATTTGGTAAGACAAAATGCATATCATCACTGTTGTTGTTATATGCATTGCTGCATATTAAGATATCTTATTATTGATTGAGCGTATCCACGGCTAATAATAATTGTTTTGGATAGTATTGAGCACAAGAACTTTTCCTCATTTTTTGATATTTTTTTTGATAGGACAATCTCCATCTCATATTTTCATCACTTTAGATGTTGTATGCATTGCTGTAAATGAAAATAATCAAATATAGAGTACGTAACTATTTTTTATTTGCATAATAGTTGATGTTTCTTAATTGGAGAGTTTTGTTTGTGGTAGATAATAACAAATTCCTATGTCAGTGTTGTAGCTCTTTCACTTACCAAAATAACATAAAATATTGACACGGTTCTTTCTTTTAGCGATTAACTAACGACAGACGCTGACAAAAATGATGATCTTTTTCCTCCGTGCATCGCACGGGGTCTACACTAGTTAATTCAGAAATCATAACCAATCAATGGAAACATTTCAATTTCCATTATGGTCCTCTTGCAATCACCCATTGAAAGCCAAACGGTAACATGGGATGAGACTCAGTCTCGTTATCCATTCCAATTTTTACACATAACTATTTAAAAAAAAACTTACTATGGGAATGGTCACAACGATGCAACTTTTCACATTAATTTTTTTTTTATTTTTTTTCAAATTCAATAGTAATGCATTTAGTGCATTTAATGACAACGTGGAGAATTCATTTAACCAAAATCCACAACAATTGAAAAATTGACTTCAAATACATTTGAATTATTCAATTCTTGCATAACAAATCCATGGTGGTTTCAACAAGGAAGCAAATTAGTGGTTATTGTTAATTTAAGAAACCACGGAAAATCAACATAAACAAGAAAGTATATGAATATATAAAAACCAATGAATGCTTATCAACATATAAGCAAATATATAATGCAGCATAAATATATTTCAAACACGCAAACGCAATTTCAAGATTTGAAAACAGACTCTTTTCGGGTTTTTTCATGCAACGGTTACAATAGTTTATTTGTAGCCATCAAACTTCACATGCCATTATCATATTCAATATATTTTCAACAATAGTCACAGAGGCAATCAATGCATTATGAAAACACAAAAGGAATTAGAAAACGCTCATTCATATTTAATTTAATTCAAATGTCAATCAAGTTCACAATAAATGAAATTTAATACAATGCATTTTGTAAATCACGAATTAATGGACTCATGTATAAATTGAAAGGCAATATCAATGCACGAGGGAGAACATATATCGTAATTCGTAATAGTGCAATATCATTGTACGAAAATTGAAACTGAGTAAACAGTGTGAGTGATATATGAACATGAATGCAATATCGTAACATGGGTTAAATTCGTGAAATTCTTCTTTCAAAAAATTAAAGATTTCATAAACACAAATTAAAAATTACATTTCGGTTACTCAAACAGAAATCTTGATTAATCACACAAATTAATATCTTAATTACAGAATAAAAGAAAACAATATATATAAAACATAAAACAAAATATACTGATCACAGGTTCAAAACACCAAATTGTCTTAAGATTGTTATTGATGACAGTGGGTGATGTTATATCACTAAGAGGTTTGAACCCATGTAAATAACAGAGGGAGTAGATGATTAGAATTATCTGTGTAATAATAGAAAAATAAGAACTGACTTACTTGTCAGATGTATGAATTCCAACACTCCCCGCCCTCGTCGGCATCCGGGATGTTACACAAAGGTTTGCACCACTCATTGTAATTGTAATTATCTAGTTGATTACCTCCAAGCAATAATACAATTCAATAATAATTTTTTTAAATGTAATTATTTTTATTATTATTTTAATATATTTTTATAGTTTTTTATGGAGAAAATGTTTCTGCAGATAAGTTATCTGCATTTATTCACAAAACGACGTCGTTTTGGTATTTTGGTGTTGAAATATTAAGAAAATATAATTATAAAGACTATTATAACCCTGAAATAAATTAAAATTATAAAAACACCATGATATATGCCCTCAAAACGACGTCGTAGTTGGTTTACTGCAGATAACTTATCTCTATTACCTAAACAAAAAATGAAACTTTTTTTTATTTATATGAAATCAATCTCAGCAAAGGACGTAGCTACACATTTTTGGATTTTATATGCAAGCATGGGAAGAGATTTGAATTCAAAACACAACACAACGGATGTCTTGATTTTTAGGTCTCTTGTCATATTAAGACCTTGTAACTGTAAAATAGTGATGTCTACTTCTATATACATAACACAGAACATTTGAGTGTTGTTCCATCGTTTATAAATTTCCATCTTTCTTCTCGTCAAACCAAACTTTCATCAACTATATACGAAGCAAATCTTTGCAGATTTCATCAACTATATAGCCATGTCCATTTGAAAATTTGAGCATCTCATTTCAAGAGACTCAACTCCACCTTTCTCAAAGCCGATAACTTCCTTGGATACCCAAAAGGAAGATAAAAAACACGGACATGAGTCTGCTCCACGTCTTCAACTGGATCTTAATCTACCTGGTAAAGTATCAGGTGATGATTCTAAGCAAGAACTCAATCCCATCAACTGTTTCGATACAAATTTGTCCATGAATTCCTCTGAAGTACCGAGTCATGGTAATAATGAAATGGAGCCACGGGTTTTCGCATGCAACTACTGCCAAAGAAAGTTTTATAGCTCGCAGGCACTTGGGGGACACCAGAATGCACATAAACGTGAAAGAACTTTGACAAAAAGAGGACACAATAAAGTTGGTGCTGCAGTTTCACTAGATTATAGATAGAGGTACACCAATATGGCTTCTCTGCCATTGCATGGCTCGTATAATAGGTCACTTGGAATTAAGGTGCATTCTATGATTAACAAACGCTCTTTTCATGAAACATTCTTTTTTGATTTGTCCCGTTTCCATGTCCAAAACGGATGGCAGAGGCAGTCTTTGCATTCACAAATAGCAGCTGGGAATTTTCATGTTAGGTCAGAAACTGAATCATCATCCATAGCTGGTGGCATCCAACGGTTAGGGAAGTTTTCTCCAAAGTTGGTGGCACAGGAATTTGGAGGCTACTTCTCGGATAGTATTATCCATTTGCAGACTGAACAACAGGAGGTGCATAAGCTTGACTTGTCCCTCAAACTCTAACTGCAACCCTAAAAAGCCTCTTATCCAATGAGCTTAAGTTTTTGGATTGAATTGGTTGTTTACATGGTATGAGAGTTTCGGTGTCCCGGGTTCGATCTTCCTTGCCCCATTTCTTTGTAGAATTTCTTAACCTAAGTAGACTGTGCCTGATGTATCGTCCATCTTTCAAGCCAATAAACTCTATTATGATGGGGCGTAGTTTAAACTTTTGAATTGAATTACTTCCGTTTTTTTTTTTTCCTTGCTTTCTTGTTCTCATGTATCTCTAGTTGCAGCACCTCTAAATGCATTTTAGCCACTTAACAGAGTTTGTCTCTTGATATTATTCGTTTCAATTTGCGCTAATGGATTCTACCAAATTAAGAACTTGCTTTGTAATAGTATAACCAAAGTTCAAAATAAATTAATTGTATTGTTTGTTGATGGTCTACAGAAGCAGAGCCTAGTAAAGATAACGTTACAGCATTTATTTTTTTACATCAATCTGTAAATTCGTACGCGTTCCATTTCTTGGTTCCAGATATCATAGCATGATAAAAAGAGGTTAAAAGATGGGTTTTATAATTCTCATTCAAAATGAGAATTCAAATTTTCCTACACACCCTTCGATTTCCGTGCTGACATGGGTCTTACATATAATTTTTTTTCTAACACATGAGTCCCACATGCTTTTTATCTCTACAACATAATATTTCAATTCCCCTTCCACATGAGAATTATAATACCTATAAAAGATACAAAAAAAAAAACTGCTGCCAACGCTGATTAGCTAATCAGCTAAATTTGATTAAGGGGTTTTTTATAAAGTATATGCTTTTTCCAAGAGCTTTATCCTCCACAAAACACAAAAAAAAAAAAAAAAAACAAAAAAACCATTTATTCTTACTACTATCTCTTATACATAAATAAATAACAATTGGTCTCATCATCTCATTTAAAAGTTTAACAGGTAGGTCCTTTACATTGCAAGCATTGAAAGGTACAACAAGCACAATTGTATATTCATATTGACCCCAGTACTCAATAATAATCACCAGAATAATAACTTGAAATTTTCGCATACCACAAGTGATGGAAGGTGGGGGGAGAGGGAAATGAAATTTGTGTTTCATAATTTATTTATTTTGAAAAAAACACCTTTGTTAAAATCTCAATGCCATTTTTTATTTTTCTATCACCAGTCATACTCCATATATAAATGTTTTCAGAAACTGGATAATAAATGAAAATTTGGTTGTCTTGT